>NBAZ01000053.1:0-47056 GCA_002794735.1 Pyrrhoderma lamaoense
CCGACGGTTTGAATCAGAATAAGAAGCTATCGCTGATATATTACAATTGACATATGCTTAGGGCTGAGAAGTTCAAGGTCCTCAGAAGACGTCGAGAAATAGCCATATGGAGTTTAAGCTGCACCTATGAGGTACAGAAATAACCCCATTTTGTAGATCGGAATAGGAGTAAATCACTTCAGCGGTAAGAGGTGCTTCCATGCAAAGACCTCGAGTTCAAGGGCACGCGCATATTCATAGTGGCGCATACAATCTCCCCAGATATGGCAACATGGACAAAAGTTTAAGAAAACTCACACTTGAGAACATATGCGTGATCGGGCTGGTAACCTTGATGCTCAACAAGCCAGCAACGCAAAGCAGGAACCCAAAAATACCAGTAACGATACTTCCCCAGAAGAAAACGTGTCCATTCCACGGTTGGCCTCCAGAGCCTTCCGCGAGAAGTTCCATAACACGGAAGGGTTCTCCCTTTAACAGAACAAACGGAGCAAAGAAGGGCCGCAGAACCAAGTTTGTCCAGTAAGCGAGTTGGATTGTACTTCCGGAGCAATGTGGGAGCGAAGATTTGATGAGGACGGAGTGAATGCGATGAAGAGGGCAGAGAAGAGACCGTAGATGAGAGAGATGAGTCCGGAGAATGCGTAGCGCCTGAGACTGCTCCGACCAAGGATGCCGGTGTCAATGAAAATGAGAGTGAGGAAAACGAAGGTGGGGTTACGCCGACGAGAACCCGATTGTAACAATCCGGCAGCGATCAGGACACGAACGGACGGTGAAGACCGCGTGGCGAAAGAGGAAACACCGATTGTTAACGGTAAAGTCATCCCGCGAGCAATCTATACATTATAAGATTTAGCACAAAAGGTAGAAGAGGCCAAACTATAAAAAAGAGAATGCTTCGTACCTGGAAGAAGCTTGCTTCGACATCACGCAAGCAGAGAGTATTAAACACAAGACCGACGATATTCACAATGATAACAGGAGCAAGTTTTTTCGCAGTAGCAAAGTCAAGTCGGGGAATTTCGATCTTGGGGACAGAAGAGCAGAAAGATGGAGAAGAAAGACAGCTATGATGAGCTGAATGAAGAGGAAAAGGAGGGGAAGATCAGGCGACGAGTTAAGCACGGCTTTGTTGACGAAGACCATGACCAGAGCAGCACCCATATAAAATGAGACGACCGATGCAATCTGCATGGTCGTCGGCGCCGGTTGATGACTTGAGGGACTCATCGTTGCTTTCTGTCTGCTCTTTTGCTAGTCAATTATGGTCCGTCTCCTTTCTCTGACAACGTGCTGCGCCCTGCTGCGAAGAGGTAAAAGTGTGAAAAGGAAAAAAATGAAAAAAGGGGGAAACTTTGAAGGAAACGTACGGGGAGATGAACTGAATGCGCATTTAAGTAGCCGTCGGACAAGCCAAAATGGGCATTCGGCTACAAACTCCGCTTGATCATCATCATCCCTCTCATATTATAAATAGATCCCCCTTCCTTAAACGTCTTCTACTCCGTACCTTAATCAACCCCTTCTCCCTCTCCGTTCTATATACGCCCTATCTTCAAAGCCTGTCTCTATGCTATTCAGAATGGTATAATCTCGTGGGTCCTATTCACCCCCAAGATATCTGATGTTCGTACCGATAACACTTTTCTCGACGAAATCGTGTATACAACGTGTACACTAATACTAAGTTACAGCTTAACAAGGAAAAGAGTTATGAAACCCTGAGCTAGTATTCAATCACAGGGATCTGATTCATAACAAGATGCTTCCGATACTACTTAGATCCTGCCTTTGCCTCATGTAGCTTCGAATATTCCAGATAGCTGCATACCTCCCCCAAGACTCGGTCATGGTCAATCATTAATTTAGGAGAGTGCTGTTATCTCGCTTTCATGATTCAGAAGGGGAAAAAAAATAAACAAAATTGAAGTAAAAGATCTTGTGAGTACAAAATCAAGTGTCGAGTGATGCTTACTTTTTTTGAGTTTCTAGTGGTACGGGAAAAAGGTCGAGCCGAGTAATCTCTCTCTCGTTTTGATACTCCCCCTTTTTCTACAGATAGACAAGGAGACGACTAAAACACTTTCATACACAACAAACGCGTACAGCTAATAATTTATCTTATTCTGCTCGTCTAGGATTAACAGAACGTACAAAAGTATATTTTTCAACCTTCTGAACACCCCTCCCTTCGTCTACTTACTTGAATTCACAATTCTTCTGGTAGATTCTCAAATCTCGACTTGTTTAACTCAACTAAGTTATCAATGATCGAAAAGTTGCAAGTTAGGGGGAGAACTCAGAGGCACCACCATACTCCTATAAAGGTCTCTTATTTCCCGATCAGTTCTCGCATTTTAGCAAGGCAACTATAAGAATGTAAGGGGGGAAAAAAATTGTTTATCGACATGGTGAATGAATGTTAAAAGAATGAAGAAAGATATGTATCTCGTGTTTCTTGATGATTAAAGAAAAAAGTACGGCTATCATCGTCTCTGATTGATTCTTCATTTGAGAGGGGGGAGGCGTATGGAGGTTGGCACTCACCATTATAAAACAAGAGCTGATCTAGCAACAGATTTTCTTCTTGTGATAATTTAAAAGTGACAGGACAGGTCACGGATAGGTGATTAAAAGTACATCTTTAGAGAAAATAATGGAATCAGCTTATAGTGTTTCCCTCTCTTCGAGATAGGTTGATTGATTGATTGGTTGATAAATACTTTGTGTTTGGAACAAGAGTGTTGTAAACGCCGTAGAGCCCGATCTCGAGTCCAGTGATTTACACAAGTTGATATTGTGATACTAAACGTTAGAACTTGAACAGGTAACAAGCACGATAAGAATGTAAATGAATCACTACGTTTCGTGTATAATGATTGCCAGAAGTGAACTTTGGTAACTTGAGACAACAACGCCCCCGCTTTGGACTTATTCCTCTTCTTCTTCCTCTTCTTCTTCTAATTATAACCCTCCCTGACAACCTTTAAGTCTGTGTATCAGAGATTTCAACTCCCGTTTTTTTATCTTTTCTTTTTGTGGATCTCTCGATCAAATTATTACCTTTTCAACGTTTTTTTTTTGCATCATCTTTCCGGAGGGGTGGGGGCTATCAAACAACGTATAAGATGTACAATGTATATGTACAATGTACATTATGCTAGATCATCAACTTTGATGACGCACACAACGACAACAGCAACAACAACAGAAATAACAACAACGAAATAGAAGACTGATTTCTGTGAAGTCACATATGGGTGTCTACGTCCCATCCATCATTCTTCTTTATACCTTATATCAGGTTACACCCCTAAAAACGGATAGAATCGCGCCACACAAACACTTATGTGTGACATTGTGAGTGCACACCCTCTTCGTGTATAGATACTTATACTATTTCCTGAGACGTGTTACAGGATACAGGATACAGGAGGGGTTACTTCTTGCTTCTTCCCTGTGTCCCCTATTTGAGCTCAGTCTCCAGTCTCTGGACGGATACTTTGGGGGTATGAATGTATCAACGAACACACTCATTTTGAGGAAAAAAAAAGGAAAACGTTTTAGGATATATCAAGAGAAGAGAGGTGGTAGGTCCATCTTGGTTTTTTTACTTGTAACAGCTTCGGAGGAGAGGATGAGACGCGGCCCGCACGCAGGTTTGAAAAGGAAAACGAAGGGGTTTGAAGATTGTATAGTATACTTGTATACTTACTATATACGACTCCCCCTCCCCCCTTCCGCATCTGTCGCAATCGTGGCAACAGTAGCATCTGAGGTGTCTCCTTATGTACATGTACACACCCACAACGAAACGAGATATCCTTACCTAAATCTGTTATAGTGCTATCTCGCGCAGCTGAACAGGAAGGGGGAGGTGGGGGAAGAACATGCAAAAAAACCCCTCTGATGTATGATGTATATGATTTATGGAATTAATCAAGATGTTATAAAAGCAACTACATGTATATTTAGTTGTTTGGGTGTATTCTGCAGTTACTCTTGCGGTAATAATACTTCTAAAATTGATAATAATTTCAACTTTCTCTATACATGATGCACTCCGTGCTAGAATCCTAGGGAGGGCAAAAGTCGGGTGTTACGAAGATTCGTCAATAATTTATTTGAGTTATTATATTATAATTAACTTGTAATTGTAATACTGTCTGTACAGATGGGGACCAGTTCCGATTACAACATAAGTATATAATTCAAATAGTATTAGTATTAGTATTAGTAATAAGAGAGCGCTCTAGGATGGGGTGGATCAAAACACATGCTAGGATAATTGAGATCTAGATGGGAAGAGATCCGAACGAGAGAGAGAGAGAGAAAAAAAGAAGGTGACTTGGCCCCAGGGCTCGAAAACGGAATATGTGGCGCCAGTCTTTACTCTAAAAGCGAGTATCCTTTGTCCCCCCTAGGTGGGTGGACCTCGAAACTTATTTCAAAGAAGGAAATTTCATTCAGGATAAAGTGTTGTTCCGGAAAAGAAATAATAATAATAATAATAATCAATTAATATTTATATGTGTGTGGAAATTAATCAAATAATCAACGTTTTAAAACTTCCACACCATCCCCGAGTTCAAAGTTGTGGAGCCCTCTTGTCCCAAAATTTACCATTTTTACTACACACATAAATGTGACACGTAACACAACCTCATCCCGCTCCTCTCCGCCAAGGAGTGGGGGAGCGGAGGGAAGGACCGAGGGGGGGGGGGAGTGTGACGGGATGTAATGATGGATGACGTGTGACGTGGTGTGTGTATGGGTGGGACTTGTGGGACAATGGGATGGGGAAGGGACCCGAAAAAATGAATTGAATTGATAAATTGGAAAATAAAATAAAATAAAATAAAGGGAGGTGTCTCGAATCTTCCCGTTTATGCGGGGTTCTCGGGAAGATGAACCGTCAGCGCATATACAGTTACATGGATGTGGTCGAGTCGCTACGATTAGATAAATTATAACAATCGCATCGCGAACACCCTCTATTAACTACTAATTGAATACACGCATTTCTAGTAATGGCATGTGGTTGTGGTCGTGCGCTTACTAGTTCAGGAGTCACTCCTAAACTCCTATAATCACCTAAATTGTCTCTCTTCTATTCTAATTCTTTCACTTTCTCGAAAAGAGCAACTCTTACTAACTACATGCTCGCCCTACTATTCTCATGCACAACTAGTTCGATAAATTCTTTTAAAATAAAGGTTGTTTGACAACCTCCCCCCCTCCCAGAACTAACTAGAAAAAACTAATCATAACTAAGATCATTGGGGCCAAGCGCCCCTTTCCGAGATTATTCAATGGCTTAGGGATCTAGGCTAGGGGAACCCGATAATTCAAGTCAAGTCAAGAGTCATCTCTTTATCTCATTTTTTTTTTTCATCTTCTTAATCATCATTTAGCTTCTTTTTAAATGTATCTCGCAAATGATGACTTGTGATCAATCCCCTACCTGATAACTCACACTCATCAAAAATAAAAACTTACAAATAAATAAATAAAAAAATAACCGGAGTCAAATGGTAGACGTGTGGAAATGCAACCCACCCCCCGTATGACTAGTATACCATCATTAATGAGTTATATCGTAATCATATAGCTCTGAACGTCCGCACCGCACACCTAACACCCCCTTCACTTCTTTCTAAATAGGTTTCTTGTCCGTGCGTTACTTACTAACGCCCTACCTAAACTCACTCACACGACGAAATATTACAAGATGAGTAAGTAAGTTGAGAAAAAGAATTTAAAAAAAACTTGTTAGGTCCAACTTACCCGGAGCCGTGTCTACTACGGTCTGGTGTCTGTGTCTGTGTCTGTGTCATACATATATGTTAAGATGAATTACAAAACAAAAACGATAAAGGTCCGATGCTCTCCCTCTCCCGATCGGAGTCCCAGCTCTCTCTCTAAGAGCAAAATAAAAATAAAATAAAGTAGCATTCATGTCTCATCAAAACTCATCATTAACTCATCCCCATCCCTATCCATCCATTCCCATAAATAAATCGGAATCATCATTCACTGATCTAGATTTTTCTTATAATGATAATCCATTTTATTCCCTATCATTTTCTCATTATTCGGACTAAAAAGACATAATCATACATATGTATATATTTAATATGAATCGGACAATTGTGCTTTTTTCTTTTCTTTGTTTTGTCAAATCAAAAAAGAAGGGGCAAACCGTTCCCCTTCTCTCTTGTTTCTTTTTTTTTCTTTTTCTGTAGAATATCATATCTAGTTTCTTAACTAGTGCTAAGATAAAGCCTATCATCCCTTTGTAACAAAGAAGGGAAGGGGGGACCCAAGAAAAGTATACACGCGAGACACGTCCAAATAACCACACAAAAAAACACAAAACACAAAGGGGGGAGAGAAAAGAAAAAGAGTGATTATAAGTACTAATAAGAAGCGCCCAATAGAAAAGAAGAATAATGTGTCACGGAGAAAAGAATGAAAAGTATGATAAAGAAGAATATCAAGTGTCCGAGATAGAGGGATTATTAGTGATGATGCATAGTCTCCGATCTATGGATTATTTGCGAGTCGCGGAGAAGATGAGAAAAGTATGACGTGAAAGGAGAATCTCGAGAGAGAAAAAAAGGAAACTTTTTTAGGTGTACCGGTAATGTAGAGATTTCATGTGATGATACAGCAGTACAAGATGGAGCGAGAAGAAATAGAAGAAGAAAATGATGCATGGTATGAGTTGATGTTGGATAGGAGATATGGAAAAGAAGAAAAAAAGAGCATGATGCAAAGCAGATGGGCGCCGATGTAAAAGTATACGCAGGATCATTTGTTGGAATAGAAAAGGAGAAAAAAAAAGTATATGCGGAAGAAGAAGAAGAAATAAGGGGGGTGAAACAGTAACAAGAGATTTGAATGCATGAATCAGAGGAAAATAATGAGAAAACCGATAGTACAGGAGATGAGGAGAAGAGTACAACTTTGATGAGCGCTAGACTCTGAATTGATCGATTGAAGTGTTTGATACTACACATGTATCGCGGACGGCGGTGGCATGGAAGGAAGGTAGGAAGGATAGAGATCTGTCGCCGTACCGCGCTTATGCTTATATGCGTTCAAGTCGCGTAATACAGCCTGATGAATATACTCGGGTGGCTGGAAGAAGATCTTGGGAACCTCGGGGCGCTCTCGGGTCTGAGTGCTACTAGCTGTAACAGCATTAGCGGGAGCTGGAATATGTACCGTAGAAAAAGTTATTGGCACATCGTAAGGCGAAAGCGGCGGTAAAGTGGGGAGTGGGGGAGGCGCGTTCGGAAGTGCGGCCGTACGCGGACGTGATGACACTGCTGAATTTTTCGGGACTGCAGGGAATGACTCAAGGAGCTGCAGCGGTTGATAGCCACTTGAAGTGCTAGAAACAGAAGACGAAGAACGGTGGCGCCCAATGTCATAATTGTACGCCAACTTTGGCTGACCAGGAGGGGAGTTTTGAAAAGAGATTCAGATGTTGGGAGATAGAGATATTGAAAGACATTGCTATGCGACTGCGGTGGTGTTTGAGGAGAAATGCTGATAGCTGAATCCGGCGATGAGCGTGAGCTCGATGAACCAGAAGACGAGGCAGATGTTGGAGACTCGGAATCGTACCCAGGGGGTGGTGTACGAATACGAGACAACGGATGCAGCGTGTGGTTCGACGAATAATCTTCCACAAAACGTCTTTCCTTTCTACCCCTTCGCCGCTCCTCTTCCCCTCCATCCACCTCCATCTCCATTGCAGACTTTGTACGCTTCCGTCTTTCCAATCGCTCCCTCCCAACCTCAGCCCAAATCTCCCGGACTTCCTGTAAGCTCACGGACTTTTTCGTCTCGCGCGCAGGGAGCTTCAAAACGCCCGCCTGGACCATATGCTCGCATTCACACACAAGATCCTCCTCAATAACAGCCAGCTGCCATGCCAAAATGGAGAGAAACTCGCGTTCGATCCGATGAACGTCATGCGTCGAAAAGAAACGTGAGCACGTAGACCAGTGTGTGTTCTTGAGCGAAGCGTCGTTCAAGTATTTGCTTGCCACAATGAGAGCACCGAGAAAGATACGGTGGTTTGCAAAATCTGATTACAACAAAGACAAGTAGTGTAGCATTAGTAAATTAGATTTCAAAGGGAAAAGAATAAAGTACGGCCACTTACGTGAGTCAGTCACTAACAGTTTTGATTTTGCGCGCCTGATGTAGACAAGAGCTCCGATCACGGAGCTGAGAGTACACCCACTGCGCTGAACGACATAGGACACAAAGGCAGTGAGAGCTTTGCGGTCCGAAGTTTGTCTTCTCGGGTGGACCTTTGCATGAGCAGGGCCTTGAGAAGTGGCAGATACCGCAAACTGTACGGTGTCGAGTACGGCGTTGACGAGGTAGTCGATGACTGGCTGCGTGATCTTTCCGGAGACGAGGGATGGCAGGTCGTTGGGTAGAAGACGGGAGGCGGAGTCGTGATGAGTGACGACGGGGACGGGTGCCAATAAGTGGTGGAGTTCATTGCGGACGGTGTTTGGGGCAGCGAGAATGAAGTGGCATTTTTGTATTTATAACGAATTTGAGACCGAAGCAGGAAGAAAGGCTCAAATTCGATGGCTGTGGCGAGTCATTCCGCAAGTCCCTGACACACGACTTGAGGGGTATCAGAATGCATCCGAATAAAGAAAGACGTATTTCCATATACGGGGTATGCAGTGGTTCGAAAATGCACCGAATGAAATTTCCTGATCTGTCGCTTTGATCGTCGCTTCATGCGGCCGGTACATGTCACGCCGAGGCCCGATATGACCAGCTGCGCGAACCTCGGCGGCCAAGGGCCGTGTGCGGAGAGCCGACTCTGTCTGGGAACTGCCTACTGTGCCAGGCCCAGTCACAGCAGCGCAGTCACTCGTCCTCGTCGTCCTCGTCAAATAGTATATTTGCTAAGATCGTATTCGTATCAGTATTCGTATTGCAAAGGTGGTACACAGCTCCATAGGGCTCTTTTGTGGGATGACAGACGCCAAAATGAGGGCATGATGAGCATCATCAGCCCGAGCTTGTCTCCACAGAGCAATAAGCCAGATAAAGCGGCACTGGTCATCGTATCGCTTTGTTGTCCATCTAAAAAAGAAATCAGTTGCCGTCTTAAGCCCTTTTTGATTGATTTCTCATTTTCCGACAACTCCCTTTCTTTCCTTCTCACTCTTTTAGCCCTCTTGTATTCGCCCAACCTTAGTCCATTGAGCCACACAACACACTCCCATCTCATTCGTCAATTTAGATAATACTAGATGTTTGATCTATTCCTTTCTTTGATAGTCATGCGACAATCAGTCTTGAACCCCCCAACACAACTTGTGAGACTGACCGGGTGCTGGCTGTAACTCGGCATCATTTCATCATCAAGGGCGCGCATCTCTCCCCCTCGTTTATGCCGCATCCCGACCGCGCCGCCACGCCTAGAGTCCGAGTCCGCGCATGTCCGCATGTCCGCAGAGAAAACGTTAATAAAATTCGTGTCAGACACATTGCCGAGGGACCCAACCCGAGACTTTTTGCAAAGATGAAATGACCACTCCGGTTTGACAGTGCGAGTTGCATCGTCATCATCGTCCCTGTCTCCACCTTTACCAATTAAAAGTCCTTTTGCTAAAGTAACCTCTTTTTTCTTCTTCTTTGCTTTGCAATCACCGATTGGTCCGAAGATCCTTTTGTTCTTATTGTACACAAACGACTAAACTTCATTCATCTCCTTAATTGTCTTATTCATCATCAAGTCAGTTGATCGCCTCACTTCAAGTCAATTCACAAACAAATATCGTGACAACCTTGAACGCGCTGGCACTGAGTTAGAAGCAAGCGATATCACTATCGAATCTCAATTTTTTCTTGCAACCACCTCTCTTAATCTATTGATAGTGATCTATTTCCCTCCCTTCTTTCTCTTTACTCGTAATCTCAACCCCAAATGCGTTAAATAGACAAATGTAGACAGGCAACGGTGGGGACAGTTGAGCTGCGCTACTCGTTCCCATCCCTCCCCAAACCCCTTCTCCCCTGTATGCTACTGATGCGATTTTCGGGTATACTCAGGACAAGCACACAGGTCACATCTTTTTCCTTTTCCTATTTTTTGCGCCAACTAGAGAGACAAAAAGTAAATGAATCAATTACACACACACATGCACTCACATCATCCACCTCCCCTTGATATCTTTGATATCTCTTCTCATCGCCTTTACTCCAACTCTTTTTGGCTTCGTTCCAGTCTATGTGACCCCATGACATTGATGACAGTGTCTGATGTCTGATAATGAACGAAGTAACGGAAGTTCTCGCGCGCCTTTCTACACTGACTGACCTTAGCTTATCTGACTTTGACTTTGACTTCCTGATTAGTACAATAGCCTTTTATCAAATACAACAAAGCAGGTGGGGGTGATCATCATCATCCTCCTTCGATCTTTCATAAACTGATCACACACGCATGCACACAGTGACACACATGCACTGTCTGTCAAAGACAGCGAGGGAGGGCTTGTCCTGGCTTCTTATTCCTGCTTTCTTGTCCCTCAATATCAGAAATTACTCTAAAAGGAATATAACTACAAAGGGGGGGGGGCATTCGTTCTATTCACAAAAAACAAAAAATAAAGGCCTTTCAATTCCTTTCTCCTTTCTACCTCGCTCGGTCTTGGTCTTGGTCCTAAGAAGACTAGTTGACAACAAGTCTTAGTCTCCCCCAGCTTCTCAGGCTTCCTTCCCGTTGCTCTGTCTCCATCTCTGTTTAGACTCCCCCCACGCCCGCCCATCGCTCCCGCGCTGTTGCAAAGCCACCTACTTTTCTGTTTAGCCCCGGCACAGCTCCTCTCCCTCGGATTCTTCTTAACTTCCTTCTTTCTCTCATAGCATATATATATATGTATATCAACCCGTTTCCGGGATCGCCTTGCCACCTCTCCCCACTCCACCCCTCTTCCCCGGCCTTTCCGGAGCTAGGGACCCCCTGTCTACGTTTAACTCTCTCTCTCGCTCGCTCGCTCGTTGCCTCTCATCTTGAAGCTGGGACCCGAGCTCGGCTGTATCCTGATATAATAATATAATAATTCCTCCTTCACGCACATGATACAAACTCTTCCATCATACCAAGTATCTACTAACCCACCAAATCTTTCTCCCCCTCCCCTTTTCTAGATCTCTCGAACTCTTGGAGCCACTGTTGTTGGTAACCTGAGCAATGCTTTTCTAAATTAGCGACGTGGGGGGCATATACACATACAACTCATCACGCACGCACGCACCACACCTCATATCATCATCATCATTATCAGAAATAATAGGCTGTTGTACTACCCCTTCCCTGTTCTCACTCAGCGACTGATTGACAAACGTCAGGCGTAACGCTTTTCTAACTGATCAAAGTGGATAAATCTACGTGCGCCATCCCTATCATATATATATATCAGATGTCAGAAATCAGGAAATCTTGCTAGTTACTCCCTTTTTTTTGTTTCGATTTTCTTTCTAAAAAAAAAAAGAAAATCATATCAGATATATGACTCTTGTACTGGTTTTAGATCTTCAGCTTGGGGTGGTGGGGAGGGGGGGGGCTTGATTTGAAGATCAACGTATCAACCGTTTGTGGATAGGTTTTTTTTTTTTTTTGAAAATGTTCATTCTTCACCCAACTCCAACAAGATTCGTTTAATCTATGGTTATCTAGTACTAGTACTCTTCACCCCTCCTTTTTAAAGACAACCATCCTCTTTCCTTTTCATCCTTTATCTCTACTCTTTATTGTATCCCAAAGTTTTTAAGGTTTTTCGACGAAATAGTTTTCTCTCAAAGAGAAAGTATCATTATATGTATACGTATACAAAGACCCCTTTGAAGAAGGTACAGAAGGTAATAAAAGCAACAACAACAACAAAAAAGAGTGATACAAAGGCTATCAACGTATTCATAGTCGATAAAGCAAAATAAAGTTTCACACCGCCAGAACTTCCTTTCCTTTCTTTTTTCTTGTCACAAGTACGTTTCACAAGCGCATAATAATAATAATAATAATAAAGGGTGAATTGTTTTCCTCTTTCTACAATACTTCACGCCACCCCCCCCCCACCCCCTCGTCGTATTCTTCCTTTGCAACTGTAACTTTTTTTTTTGCATGCTTTTTTACGTCAAGATGACCAGAAAGAAAGTATAGAGGGAGGTGTTGCGCAGCAAATATGTTTATAGGATAAAACCTTATACCTATATCTATGTGAACGAGATGTAATATCATGGCACGTATAATTGAACGCGACGCGCACGCACCCGGACACCTGCGCATTTCGCATTTATGATGATAGGAGGGAAAGGGATTGGTTGCTTGGGTATGCACACAGCTCCCAGCACACACAGCTCACATACATACATACATACATACATAGGGGGGAGGGAGGGAGTAACACATCCATCCGTCCGTTTCAATTCATACGGATCGTTTGATTACCCATGGGTTATCTATATACTCAACACAGCGTCGCGCAGCTAGTTCTAGGATTCCTTTATTCTTGATATTATCATAATCATCGGCCGGTTTTGTGGTCCAGTCACAGATCGTGGAATATATATATATATATATATAATATTATATGTAAAAAAAAAATAGCTCATGACTAGAGAGTCGGTCGGGCTTTCATGGTTTGAAGTTTTAAGTATAACTGCGCGCTGTGTATAAAGTATCGTATTGGAACTATGATCGATACAGGTTTAGAGCGCGCGTTCTCTTATTTCTTTTCTTTTCTTTCTTTTGTCGCTGTGTCTATACGATAGTGTGGTAGTAGTGATGGTGGTGGCGATAGGACATATACATACAAATATGTTTAGGAACTAAGATGTACATGTACACAACTAATAACTAAAGATACGTTTTATAAAACTCACTAAGATCGACACATAACCGGTTTTTCGAATAGTTTTTTATCTCGGGGGTGCCACACACACACGTCTGACTTCACTGAATCCCGATAGCGTGTAAAATATGAATGGTAACACACACACATATATGTGGGTAAATAAACCCCCCCCAGTGTGATTTTCCTCGGGACTAAAGCATGTGTATAAAGGCTATTCAGAGACCCATACGTGTATACATGGGGCTATGCTGGAACTTGCTTAGAAAGATCTTCGAGAAATGACTAGTTCATCCCCCCTTCGCTCCCATTCTTGACAACTCATCTCGCGATTTTTTTATTTTTTATCAACAAGCCCCAAGAAAAATTTAATGACTCAAACACACCCGCCTCATTGACGGACAGGTTTTTTCTTACTAATGGATAGGTCAGTTTTCTTTTTCGGAAAAATAATATTGTCATTTTTTTTGTCATTGGTACATTCTTTTTTTATTTATTTTTATTTTCTGAATAATGAGCTATAAAATATATTTTAAAAAACCAACATGACGGACCTGTCACGCTCACTTACGACCCTTCTCGGTTCATCTCGGCCCCCCCCCCCCCAAGACCTAGAGTCACAGTCTCGGCTCGGCTAGCTCAGTTACTTTTCCCCGGACCCAGAGGGGATCTCAAGGGAACACTCACGCATTCCGCGCTCTCCCCTGATGATCCCCACCCCCTAAGGATGGATGCGTTATATCCTTAACCTGCAACATACGCGCAATCAAAGGGCTCCCTTAAGCCTAAGCCTAGGGAGAAACTCAGCCAGTTTGTTTGTCTTCTTATTTAGATATGAAAATTAAGATTTTTTTTAAAAAAAAGAGGGAAAGCAGAAAAACCTAATAGAGGTGATTGAGTAACCTTCTTATGAATAGGATTTCTCCCCCATCCTCCCCCCGTCCCCCCGTCTCCGTCCCCGACGCTCTCGCGGGACGTTCGGGGTTATCTAGGTTCCCCCTCTCCCCGCACATAACACCTGATGATAAGACAATTAATATGGAACCTTTATCGTTATTCCCGCTATTATTCAATGGGGAGGAGAGAACAGGGGATGGAATGACTCCGTGTCCCCACTCCGATTCCGAATTATTGTCATCATATTTCTACTTTTTACTTTCTATTTATATTTATCACCTGCAAATAATGTCAAGACGTCAAATTTTTCTTAGTTTCTAGCTAAGAACTAGCGTGTCGATTATCATACGTCTTTTATTTTTTGGGGATATTCATCATTTTTTTATCTTCGCTTGAAGTTGAAGAGACGTTTGCTTTTGTTACTATAGACCGACTTGGATGTATTGTATGGAGAAAGTATGGAGAAAAAAAAAAACAGGGGAACATAATTCATATACCACTAGCGAGATTAATCCCTTTTATGACACACAGGTCGAAAGATTTAATTCCATTCCATAAGGGGTCATCTAAATTAACGATACTTGGCTATATCAACACGAAACAGAATTAGGCATCGCTCTCTCTCTCTCCCTCTGTTTAAGTGTCTTGTTTTACCCCTTCGCTTACCAGGGGTGGTAAATGAATGAAAATCCGGATTGGCGAGTTACTTGCACAGCATGGTTAAGTGATCTAATTTAATCTCAAGTTAACAGGTAGTTAGACAGACACTTACTATACTTTTGTTATTCAGGTATGAGGATAGGATGTCGTAATATGTGATTTTGGGCACATCAACTAACACGCTCACGCGATCGATAAGGACCTGTTTATGTGCTATCGAGCTAGAGCCATTTATGATATCGAAACGAAATTTCTCCGGAGTTGTAGGTAAAAAAACAATAGCAATAGCTATAACAAAACACATCTGACACCGAACAAGATAATAAGTGAGTACCATTTTGATGGAGACTGACATTCCTACATTACACATGTAAATATGGTAAGTGACTAGAAGCCGTCTCAAACATATTGATATTCATATATAAGTAAAAAAAAAAAGTGTCTATATGCGTCTCTATGCTAACCTATATCATGTACCACGTAAACGAGAAAGCGCCGAAACGGGTGACGGTGATGAATGAATGAGAGAAGAGAAGTTGGATTCTAATAGTTTATCAAGTTAAGATAAGACAGGTTAAGTTAAAAGACCGGGCCAAGCTAGCTAGTTTCACCGAACGATGTCCTCGAGTTTGAACGGATACTTGATTTGGACTTCTCGGGCCTGCTTGTTGTTGATGATTCCGGTTGTAGGACAGCTGTATAGATCCTCTCTATCCTTTCTTGTGTGAGTTCACCAGGAAGTCTCTTGAAATAATTTCGGGAATTGGATAAAGAACTTCTTTGCGGTATATTAGCAATTAACGATCAAACAGAATGAAATTGAAGTCCTTTATCTCTTAGCTATTTGGAGACACACATTTGTCTATGCGCTAAGAATCCTTTCTTTATTTGATGATTGTGAAAAAAAAGCTATCAAGAACGCTCACTAGTAGTTAGTATGAGACGTTAGATTGACACACGAACGACTCGGAACTTCGTTCAAAAGAGAATATCATATGTCATTGGCTCAAACACAGAACAGTAAGTCTCGAGTATAGAACAACAGATAGTTTATTTTCAGTACTGGTCGGTGTAGAGCTACAAGGAACACTTTTTATTATATGTTTGTATCAGCTAATTTACCAAGTGGGAGCTAAAGTGCTTGAATGCCAGAACTTCTTTTTTGTGTGAGTCTGAGGTGTATACGCGTATAATTCGAAGATTTTTGATATTGGATACTACATAACCCTTAGTTTGTATATCCGTCTGCTACGAGCTCGAAGCGAAAAATAAACAAGTTCGGCCACATGAACGGACGCACATATGAAAAAAGAAGGCTTGGCTAACACTTGTCTGGTTAGGTGGCACACTAAGAGTACTTCTAGAGATCATGACTAACGGCATTTGCATCAACTTCTTGTTCTTGCTCCCGTCACGTCCTCCCCTTTTGTGAATTTATATATGATAACTCACTTATTCATCTAAGTCCCAATCAGTGACCTCGAAACATGCGAAAATCTCATGGACTTAGTTCTTTTTGTTAAGTTCTGCGTCGTGTTATGTAACACAAGGCGGGTGGACTAGCTGATTGACCATCTAACTAAGACTAAGGGAGGCCTAAGTAAAATCCTTTCACTGATCGCTGAGCATAGGGATACGAGCTTCTTAACCAATAGAAACAATCGCGTTGACAACTCTCTTGGTCATGACATGTGAATGATTAGATTTGATACTCGATATTCAAAGTCAAGTATAACCGCTACTACTACAATATATAAGCTAGTGAGTGTCGGTACGTATTACTGGAGTGATTCATCTCCTGACAATAACTTATCAGTTCTTATGGAGCTTGATAGATATCTCGTCAAGTAGTCTCCAAGTGTCCCAAATCGGCGGAAAGACCTGTGTTCCTTGAAGGGACTTGGCATATTGAAGCACTTGAGCTAGATGAGAAATTGTTTATCTTCTTTTTTATTATCACTGTTCTCTTGCATTTGACATCTACGGGTTACGAGATACGAACTCCCGAGTCACAGCGGAGCAGTGCTCACGTATGTAAATTCGGGTTTTTGCTTGAAGAAGTCGTGATAAACTCTAGTTTACAAAAGGCCACCAGAATTCGATATTACTATATATACTAATCAAGCATACCTTTTGTTGTTGCTCACTTAAATGGGATAAGCTGTACAAGAGTAGATACGGATCCAAGTCAAGGTATTCGGTCACGAGTATTTCTGATACTTCATTTCTCTATCATCCGTTACATGGAATTGAAATTCCGAGTTCATGTGATAGGGTCTGTTTTGTTATAAGCTTATCTAAAATACTAAGTGCATGTAAAAGAAGGGTTTGCTACATTACGTAAGTGTATATTTTGATTCCTCGGTGTAAATTTTTTTGAAACCTCGATGTGCTAACAACGAATCGGCCGACGAGGAGTTACGAATCCCAGCAAAAAATTTCCAAGTTGGTCCTTAGTGAAGGAGAGGGCAAGGATAAATTTTGACTCGAGGGATAAAATCAACGAGTAGTCGAGATACACAGATAGCCGTTTTATGTGCTCAGAGTCTCTAGTCTGATCATATAGGAGGTACACGCTTCCCCCCTTATCGAGTCTGATGCACGCGCTACGGTTGCATCTGATTAAAATCCCCAGAGCGCAGAAAATCCTCTCTAACTCCATACCCCACCGTACGATGTCCTCCTCAGCATCCTCAAAAATAATTGATGGGACTGCCTTTGCAAAGTACGTATTGAAAACTTATTTTTTGTTCTCTCTTTCTTTCCTTCTTTATTTCAAGTATTGTTGAGCAACGTTTCAAACCCCAGGTCACTCCGTGATGGAGTTGCACAGAAGATCAGCTCAATGCGGGCAACATACCCTCGTTTCGAACCTCAGCTGGCCATTATCCAGGCTGGCGCTCGCCCAGACTCGACTACTTATGTCCGCATGAAGTCAAAAGCGGCCGGAGAAGTTGGAATAAAAATGAAACACATTAATCTTCCTGCGGAGGCTTCAGTGGATGAAGTTGTACGCTATGTACGCGAGTTGAACGATGATGAGACTGTCAGCGGTATCCTCGTTCAACTCCCACTTGGGGACCACGTCGGACCCGATGGGGAACGTACCGTGACTGAAGCCATCAGCCCGGAAAAGGATGTTGATGGGTGAGTGATATATGGTTTATTTAAATTTAGCTCTTTCCCAGAACCCAGCATTGGATTCTTACTTTAATCTCACTTTTTGAAAAAACGACCATTAGGTTTCATGCTTATAACATCGGTCACCTTGCTTCACGTGCTGCTGACCCCCTCTTCGCTCCCTGCACACCATCAGGATGTCTTGCCCTGCTAGAATCTACAGGGGTCAACATCTCTGGCGCTCATGCTGTCGTGCTTGGACGAAGTGACATTGTTGGCAACCCTGTCTCTGCTATGTTACGAGGTAAAAATGCCACTGTCACTCAATGTCATAGCAAAACCCAAAACCTTCCAGAGATCGTGAGTTATATCAAAGCAACTTCCCTTATACGGTAGAATAAAAATAATAACTACTTATTACACTACCCAGCTAAAAACTGCAGACATCGTAGTTGCCGCAATCGGAAAACCCGAATTTGTCAAGGGGGAATGGTTAAAGCCTGGCTGTGTTGTGATTGATGTTGGTATCAACTATATTCCTGGTACGCAAACCTAGTTAGTTTTCTCATTTTTTGAAATATTCTTACAACTGTACTCAGATGCATCGAAAAAGTCTGGGCAACGTCTGGTCGGTGACGTTCACTTCGAATCAGCTTCTGCTGTAGCTTCTCATATCACTCCTGTACCTGGAGGAGTTGGCCCTACCACCGTAGCCTTCCTCATGTCCAACACACTTCAATCTGCTGAGCGTCTATGGAAGAAATCTCGCGAACGCCGGGTGACACCTCTCGCTCTTGACATTAAGGAGAAGGTCCCGAGTGATATTGAGATTGCAATGGCCCAGACACCGAAACCTATTACTCAGCTTGCGTCGGAGCTCGGTTTACACGCGGATGAGCTTGAGAGCTATGGGAAGTATAAGGCGAAGGTTGAGCTATCGGTTCTCAACCGACTGGCACACCGAAAGGATGGAAAATACATTGTTATCTCAGGAATCACCCCCACTCCTTTGGGTGAGGGCAAATCCACAACAACCATCGGTCTTGCCCAGGCTCTTGGTGCTCATTTGGGACGCCCTGCATTTGCCTGTGTGCGTCAGCCGAGTCAGGGACCAACGTTTGGTATCAAGGGTGGTGCAGCCGGTGGAGGCTACAGTCAAGTGATCCCTATGGATGAGGTTCGTATGGATATGTTACTTTGAGTAGTACATTTTTTAATTATTTTTATCCTCTTAAGTTCAACTTACACTTAACGGGTGATATCCATGCGGTTACTGCTGCGAACAATCTTCTTGCTGCTGCTCTCGATGCCCGTATGTTCCACGAAGCCACGCAGTCGGACAAGGCACTTTATAGTCGACTAGTTCCAACTGTGAAGGGCAAGCGCGAATTTGCCCCACTCATGTTTAAGAGGCTCAAGAAGCTAGGTATAGACAAGACAAACCCGGACGATCTTACACCAGAGGAGATTACCCGATTCGCTCGTCTCGATATCGATCCGGAAACAATCACCTGGAACCGTGTACTAGACACTAATGACCGATTCTTGCGTAAGATCACTATTGGACAAGCTGCTACAGAGAAGGGACTTGAGCGTACGACTGGATTTGATATTGCTGTGGCAAGTGAATGTATGGCTGTCCTTGCACTTACTACTGGGCTTGAGGATATGCGCGAGCGTCTTGGGGCTATGGTAGTTGCCACAAGCAAAAGCGGAGAGCCCGTTACAGCAGATGATATCGGTGTCGGAGGTGCTCTCGCGGTTCTCATGAAGGATGCAATCAAGCCAAACCTGATGCAAACGCTAGAGGGAACTCCTGTGTTCGTTCATGCTGGTCCATTCGCAAACATCGCTCACGGAAACTCTTCCATCCTTGCTGACAGAGTAGCACTTAAACTTGCCGGAACTGAGGAAGGTGATAGTGCGGATCGTGTTGGTTATGTGCTTACTGAAGGTGGTTTCGGTGCGGACATGGGTATGGAGAAATTCTGCAACATCAAGTGCCGTGTCAGTGGCCTCACTCCCGATGCTACCGTCATTGTTGCCACAACACGCGCTCTTAAAATGCATGGTGGAGGACCAGATGTTACCCCAGGAAAACCACTTTCTGATACGTACACAAAGGAGAATCTAGAGATTCTCCGTGAAGGCTGCAAAAATCTTGAACAGCACATCAGGAACTCTAAGAAATTCGGCATCAAGGTTATTGTTGCCGTTAACAAGTTTGCTTCTGATACTCAGGCGGAACTTGAACTTGTCCGTGAAGCGTCCATTTCAGCTGGTGCAGATGCAGCTGTTGTCTCGGACCACTGGGCACATGGTGGTGCTGGTGCTATCGATCTTGCGAAAGCAGTGATTGAGACTTGTGAGGGAGAATCTCAGTTCCGGTTCTTATACGACTTGGACAGGCCGATCACCGAGAAAATAGAGACCATCGCAAAAGAGATCTATGGTGCTGATGGTATCGAACTTAGTGAACTTGCTCAAAAGCAGATCGAGACATATACTAAGCAAGGTTACGGCTCGCTCCCAATTTGTATGGCGAAGACTCAGTACTCGTTTTCGCATGATCCGAAACTCAAGGGCGTACCAACTGGATTCACGATTCCGATCCGTGCTGTACGTCTCTCAGCTGGTGCTGGTTTCCTGTATCCTCTACTTGGAGATATGCAGACTATGCCCGGTCTCGGAACCCGTCCTGGCTTCTGGGAAGTCGGCTTAGACCCCGAGTCTGGTCGTGTAGTTGGTCTCTTCTAATCTTTCTTCCTTTATTCTCGTAAAATGGCATCATATTAGATTAGAGTTGTTTTTGTTTCGACTTGTTCATCTTGGATTTCTTTTCCCTCCTATTCTGCTCTATATTTTTTTGAATGATCCATCTATTCACTTTTGCACCGTCGCTGTTTTCAACAACGCAACAGTACCCTCTTTCTCTACCCCTTTGTAAAATTGTCCTCCTTTTTGTGTTACTCAATACACTTCGCACTACTGTCACCTTTATTACCACAATTTCCTTCGTTCAACCGGCATCTACATCTTCGGCATCTACATCTTCGGTGTAATTTATTCTCTTTTCTTGACCTTTTCTTACTTGTGTTTTATACGTACAAACATACATACATACATACTATCAAACCCATAAAAGAGTACCAAAAAATGTAGTGTTATCGTAGAGTAGTCAGTTTCCCAATCAATATTATGTAGAATGAAATCAAATTCCATCCTCATTGACCATTACCACTACCACCACCTACATCTGGCTTTCCAGGAAATCTAACTCTTGCTCCAACAAACGTCTTTTGAACATCATCTACATTTATTACTGCAGGAACGGGGGCGAGTGTCCCGCCTTGATGATCTGCTGTGATTACATTGAGAACAGCATTGACTTCCCTATCGTAAGTATTGCCATCGGTGTCGGTATATGCAAATGTGTTGGTTGAGGTTCCGTTTCCAGTGTTTCCTGTATTTGCAACCTGGAAAAACCCATTAGCCAGTTGACGTTCTGTTATAGTAGATCCCAGAAGGAAGGGTGCAGGTAGGACTGTGCGATCATATCCGTGGTCAAAGCCAGCAGTAACTGTGCCAAGAAGCAAGTTAGTCGTTGTAATATTTTTTTACTAAATGATGGGGATATTATAGAGACACGAACATTGTGATCCATCAGAAGATAAAACCGTGATGTTAATGTTGAACGGGTATGAGAATTTATCTGTTAGTACTTCAACACCATTATGAGTCGACGAAACTGAACCACTCGAGGATTGGAAAACGTTCTATAAACATGAAATCAAAACAAATCAATATGCGAAAAGTGGCTCAAAAATAGCAAAACCTTACTTGTATAAAGAAATTTTGGAGATAATTTTGTGTATTACTATACGCTAGGTCTTGCTTGAACACAACATTATTAACATTTCCACCTCCGCTTATCACCTGCGCTTCAATATGGATAGAATGTGATGTCGATACCGTGATGTTGACATCACCATTATCGCCAACGCTACCAGTAGCCTGCGCATCAGCAAATGGCTTCGCATCGTAGACCGTTATACTTCCAGTAGTCTGTTTTCCAGACGGATCAAGGACAACCTGTACATTCCCCGACACGAACCAGTTTGCGTTAATTGCATGATCCGTTTCTGCTGATGCAACGTCCATCGAGATGTTATGAGGTTGTCCATCCGCGAGTACAGGAGCAAACGGCGTAAGGTCAAGAACGTACGTTGGTAAATCCAAAGCTCCATAGGAAGTGATAGGCCTCCAGGCAGTAGGTACAATTCCCCCAGTAAAGATCACCGCATACGGGAAAACTGCTCCGGCAAGCACACCATCAATGAGAACTCTAACTTCTCTGAACGGTCCATCACCGAAAGCTGTTCCAGCAGGTAGATCGTCCAGAAACTCATTAGCAGCGTTGAAGTACCAGAACTCTTCATCACCGTTTCCTGAGGCAAATATTTCGGCGTACACCTCAATTGTGTTAATAGGGAATGTCACATTTAACTAAATTAGAGTTAACACCAACAGAAGATTACTGCCATAATATATGAAAAACTGTCGTTATATGCTCTCTTACCGAAATAGCAGGAGGGACAGAAGGGGCGCTGTCATCTGGTGATGAACCTGTTTGAGCAGAAATAGGTAGAATCAAATCTGCCTTCTTCGAAGGTGGATGTTCATCAGAAGAAGCGAAGAACGTTGCAGTCACAGTCGCTGGAAGAAACTTCTAATTAGTATATCATCCAAAACAACAACATTTCGAAAAAAAAGAAGAATCTGTCCCATACTTGCATACTGTCCATCGAGTCCCGTCTCAAGTAGATTGTCAAGTTCAAAAATGAATTGTCCTGGCTTCTCAAACAAAGGCGTGAAACGTGTTACGTCCTTAAGATAAGTCCAGATGATGCCGTCACCTCGAGTTGGTTCAGGAGTGGACGTTCGCCAAACTATTCATATAATCAGTTTTATTGCTTCAATCTGGACTGTTTTTAATAACGACCCCTCACTTTCAGTATTTTGAAAGGTAAATATTCCGAGACGATCAAATTGTGTCTGGGGGATTAATTCAGGATAGGGATCTTCGCATAAAGAGAAGGTTACTAACCCCATTTGAGGTGACTGTTAGATTAAGACTTATTCCCGCCCAAGAACCTATGTCTCCACAGTCCGTAGGAGGGCTAAATCATAAATTTGAATCAAGTGACGGATATATATATATATATAATTAGCATCCAAACGTACGTAAAGTTTGCAATTGCGGGGCTGCAAGTAGGAGGGAATGAGATTTACTTCAAAAATTAGTTTTGAGTAACCTGCAACGAACCTGCCAAATGAATTTCCAAACGTATGTCTAATGTTTGATAATCTTAGACATGCGCAATAAACTTGAAGAACGAAGGATGACTTACTCAATTAACACTTGAGAGCATTGTTTTGCATCTGCCGGAAGGGGAGGGGGCTGAGCAACTTGAAAGTCGACGAGTACAGCTGCATTGACTATAGTCCCTAATACAGCAAGCGAGGAAACAATAGCAGCTAGCAATGAACTCGTTTTACAAACTCGAGGCATGACCTTGCCGTAAGGATAAGTCGCTGCAATCGAAGAGCGAGATTAAGGATAGCTCTGTGGGATTGTACAGCAGATATGCAGACATTGTTATAATTGCCTGAGAAGTGATATTGGTGTGACTTCAATGTTCGAAGGAAGCAATCGCGAGAATAATTAGTGCAAAACCACGCGGTCGTACCGCACTCGGGTAGAAGAATAGATAAAAGAGACTGATTTCATAGCATGGTAACGTATGATTGATTCTATACTGCATCTGATGTTTTCAGCATTGATATCAATCAAGGTGCATATAACTGCATTTGCCCTAGTCATGATTTGTGTCACTACTAACGTGTATGGTAGAAAGGTCACTGCAGGTAGATGCTGATGATCTTCATATATAGATATAACTAGAAGTTCTTGGCGTCATAGGATGATCACTTAGATCCCGTCTACCACTCGGAGTACTCCTTGTGCAGCTTCACCGACTTACGTTATGCTATACTTCTTGCCTCTGACTTAGGTAGTTGTTAGGCACGATGGATCCACTGTGGAACAAGGTTAATTCATAATGGAAAATACTCATGCACTATAATACACTTCAACATCCACAATGATTATCGACAGCACGGGAGCGAATCACTTACATGTGCATTGCAATAGGCAGAATTTTTGAATCATCATGTATAAGAAAGCTATAATATACATAATATAACCGTTCGGGTCGTCATCGTCATCCAAAATGCTCCTTTCTTCTTCTTTCTAGTTTATAGCTTCTGGCCATCTTTCTGTGGACAACAGGCAAATCCCCGTTATAGCGCTTCTGTGTAATGTGACCTGGGGCATGAGCATACCTCGTCTCATTAGCGGTCTTTTATCGGTGACAAACATAGTCTACTTCATGATGTTCGAGGCTTGCTAGAAGTCGGTCGTAATTGCCACGTCTCAAAACCATAATTCTATCGCGCTGGACATGCAAATCCTAAGCCACGCAGGTTTCATTAAGAAACGGCTTTCCTAAAGCCTATACCACGTATGTAGTAATGTGTGCAAGACAGACTTTGACGGATCACATCCATACTACTTCATTCTCGGGGTTAACAGCACTACCTACGCTACTTTATCGGGTTTTCTGTGGCTTGTGCTAGCACTACGCTTCTAAAGGGTTGCTAAAGTCTATAAAGCTCTCATATTAATGCTCGTGGTCACTCCTAGGTACCTCTACCTTGTGTCCTGAAGTCATGTTCGAACTTGTCTCTGTTCTCACTGGATTAGTGCTTGCCGGAGCAGCGAGTGCTCAGCAAGCCGAATGGGGCCAGTGTGGGTATATCTATCATATTTAGTAAGAATTACTCTGAACCTGAGCTTGATTAGGCGGTGGAATTGGCTGGAGTGGAGGTATGTTTATCGTTTGTATGGAAATAGAATGAATACTCAACTTTTGACTTAGCAACCACTTGCGTTTCTGGGACCACATGTACTGTAATAAACGCTTATTACTCTCAGGTACATATCTGATGTCCCATTCCCATACTGAGCAGCTGGATGACTTCTCTCATATATTTAGTGTTTACCTGGTGCTGCCGCTCCAAGCACACCTGTATCGACAGTTGCACCGAGTTCGACCAGTGCCGGCTCATCTCCCACTGGTACCCCAATAGCCGGTGTAACGCTGTACCTTGCTGGGGACTCCACAACAGCACCGGATACAGGAACGGCCTATGCAGGCTGGGGCACGCAAATAGGAAAATATCTTAGTATTCCGGTTGTGAATGACGCCGTACCCGGATTGAGTTCACGGAGTTTTACCGATCAAGGCGACTGTATGTATGGTTTTATCCATTTTTCTTTTCACTTTAAGAATACAAGAGTATCGATATCTAACCAATTTTGTTTCCATATTAGTCCAAAAAATTATCAATGCTGTGAAGACTAACGACCTTGTTGTTATTGAATTTGGACATAACGAAGGTGGTGGCCCAGAAGGAAACCCAAATCAGGGTGTGTGTCCAGGAACTGACCTCACAACAACATGCGACGAGTAAGTCCTCATGCTAGTGCATGAAGAAAATAACACTGATAAATTTGTAATTAGCAATGGAACGATTGTTTATACATATTTCAAGTGCGGGTTCTATGTTATCCACTCGTTGTCCAATGCTTATTTCCCACAATTTAATAGATACATGGAAGATGCGATTAACTCGCTGAAAGCTAAGGGAGCTCAGATTGTGGTGGCCTCTCAAACCCCTGACAACCCATTCGTTGACACTAGCGGTGTCCCCATCTATGTTGGTTATGCTCAACAAGTCGCGGAGCAAACGAATGTTTCATATGTTGATCACTTCGACTTTATATTGAGACAATACAAAGCTTTGGGGGCCACAACTGTGGATGGTTATTTCCCAATTGATGACATTCATACAAACTCAGTCGGCGCTGACGTTGTCGCACAAGCCTTTGTTCGTGGAGTACTCTGTGACGCAGGAAACCCGCTTGCACCTTATATTAAGAACTCTAATGTCTTGCCTGGTAAGTACTCAATTACATTGAAAGATCTCAAATTTCATACTCAAATGCGTCAACACAAAAGCAACTTGTTCATAAGGGGGATGGTACTATAAAAAGTTCAATCAGGCTACATTATATATGGTTTCTCCCAAATAAGGTGCTCTTGTTGAGTAGTACATGAACGAACTAGCATAGATCACGGAAAAATACAACTTTTATATACAACATTGTAGGACCAGCTAAGTGTTTGCCCGGTCGTAGTGCACTTTCTAGCTCGCCCGGAAAGTCCATTGCTACTACTTGGCGGCGCGCCTGGTTCATTTCTCATACTATTTAGCTTCACTTTCTGCTCTCACTCGAGGATAGGTTCGTTTATATAGCCCCCTCGTTTCTGATAGCTTAAACCCTTCGTCCAGTGGCATATAGCCATCTGGAAACCATCCTTTCCTTATTATCTAACCTTTATCTCGCGTTTTGCTATATAAGCCTCCAGTTTTGAGGCCGTAGTGAATCAGTCGATTCTCAGTTAATCCCCTCGGTCCAATCTATCTACCCCCCCCCCCCCGAAATAGCTCTCAGATAGTCGCCTATACTCTTTATCTAATACTCCGCTGCTTTATTAGGCTGCCCGGACGCGCTTGTAACGCTTTAACCGTACTGCAAGTCGTCCGGGCGGACTGAAATACATACACTTCTATCTCAGGCTACAGTCTCGGTCGGGGCCTGTTCCATACGTTTCCACTGCTTTTACTGGTCTGTGCAGTCTCAGCTCGCCCCAAGGTCTCTATCTGTCTCTACGCTCCGGCCGAAGTCGAGTTACTCGCTTTTTAGCCCTCAAATCTGAGTTTGAGCATTGTGTCTGGTGCAGGCAGACTCTAAACCCCAAGTCCTCGTCACTAAATACGACACAAAGGTCAAATTCTGACCAAAAGTTTAGTTTTCAACAATCCTCCCAGATGCGCTTCTGCTTACTTTCTAGCAGAGGATGATTCGAAATCGCGGCTATAGTTGCATTATCATATGTATTTCCCATTGATACAACCTTTTCCAAGCGAGTAAAAGCGCTCTCAAAGTAGCGAAAGGAGAAGCGTTACACTCATCTTCATTAATGGAAACGATGAAGGAGTAGAGTAGTGCGCTGATTTTCCTGTCCCGGATATAGGCAATCCATTCACATGTCGAAGAGCAGAAGAAATTCATTTATTGAGGTGATTATCAACTTGGAGAGGAAAGTATATGTAAATATGTAAATTTGCCCATCCTACAACTGGGCTTAATCATGAAGCAGCTAAAGAGGTTTTGACGGCAAAACACGAAGATCTAGATGCCCTTTGGGGAGCTGGCCTATCCAAGAACCCACCTTTTTGGAGGGCGGCCTTGGCTACCTGATTTATATGCTTGAAACGATCAGGTCCTAGTTGAGAACCTCCGAAATTTCTCGTTACGACCACCAAAACGTTCTTCATGTCCTTCGCTAACAATTAGATTGAAGATTCCAGAGAAAAGCCAAAAAAGGGGCAGAAAGACAGAGCGGTGGACAACATACAAGGAGTTGTAAGAGATCAGAAAGTTTGCCACCAGCGGCGGCCTCACCACAATCATCGCTTCCTAAAGCCCAAAACCAAAACGAATGAGATAGTATGAGCGCTGATACAAGCTCCTAGAACTAGGTTGTTGACAAGCAAACAACTGATCTTGTTTGATTTTGATTCTATTTTACCTTGTTTGACTTCTCCATCCACATCACATCTCCAAGCGTTGATGGTAGGATGGGACGCCCGAGCTATTCGTTTATCTGTCATCAGGAACGAAAGGATGTTGGACACCTAGTAGTAAGAGAAGTTTAATTTATACCTTCACAATCCTTCTTGCATGCTCCAAGAAGTTATATATGACTCTTAGCTTACCTCCGAGGGGTGTGTTAATCGACACGCTCGTCCAGCGAAAACACTCCTGCGATCGCTAAGAGATTCGGAGACGTGTATAGTCACACCATCAGGTAATGCAGACCGGATTTTTTAATTGCTGCAAGGCGGCTTTTTGCTCTGAGAAGTAGGGGCAACTGCTTCTTTACTGGATGACGAGTGGCATAGCAATGTATAGCGGATATTCGGTTTCTGAAAAGGAGCATGAAATATAGAAAGATCTGCGGCGCAGTCATGAAACTAGTAACTTCCTCATATAGATGATGACAAATATATAAAAACATATCTTAATCACTAGTAAATAAAACTAAGGATTATAGTAGTAACACAGCCTTTTTTCGTCGTTTATTAGTTGCTCAACTTGGGCTGGTTTCCATCTAGTACTGTTTATCAAGTCTCATTATGGATAATTATAAACTGAAGAATAGTATAGCCTATAAACAATATGAATCAGATATGGAGTAAGAGCTTTCCTCTCATTGGGAAAACAAGCGTCTACCTAGATCTCACATAGAGAATGCCGAGAACAAAACATATCAAGCACAGTCTTCTGTAATCTCTGCCGCTTCTATATCAGCATTATCGCCTTCGTCAACGACGTCAAAAATTATAGCCTTTGGCATATACTCTCGAACAATAGGCAACAGATCTGTATCAGACTTTAATGAAGCAGGACAAGTTGTTGCTGTCACATGCAGTACACTAGTGACTATCGATATAGCAAGTGATCCCGGAAGCCAGAGAAGAGGCGACGAGTGTAAAGACATCGTAAAAAGTCTTGTATTGAATAGATCTATTAATGATTGAATGAAATAACCCCTTATAAGCACACGAGATTGATACAGAGGTGCATCAGTTGTGCCATAACAGAGAGCTTCGGATGCTCCCTGATGAAGAGAGAAAAGATACAAGGATTTCCAACGCGCAATTAAGCAGATAGTAACACACTATGATACTCGTTGCTTTGCGAAATACGAAATACTAGTCCAAGTATATCCCTTTTTCTCAATTCCCAAATGAAACAGGCATACTAATTAAGAGACCACTTTAAGATACGTGTAGCGTTGGATGACGATACATGAAGAATGTAAAGACCACCAAAAGCTCCATCAGAAAACCAAAAGTAGATGAAAGCTGGTAGAGGCGAGAGGCAAACAAGTTTTGCTGTCATTACGGGCGTGGAAGTTATTGGTCGGGATAAACCTTTGGAAAACGCGTGCCCATCATATAGTTAAATCTACAATGATAACAGACAGTTATGCAAAGGTCCCACTTCTTCTGTTCCACGACATTGTTGGATACGTTTGAAAGCATGCTAGCTCAATGATATAGTTTCACCATATCCAATACCCTGTACGCAAAGGCCGGGTACATGCTAATGAAGCTATAGGACATTTATACGAACGAGTCCCTTAAATATGCTCCACTCATGAGGGCGTCATCAACACTGCCCACAGCGAGATGAGCCAATAAGGTAGTTTTGATGTATCTGATCATACATCTTGGTTCGTTGAAACCTCTTCCTTCACCTGACTCACCGCACGAAAATTGGGTCAGCACGTCCGATTTTAGATCGGATCACAGGTATTCTGTTCGTAAGGCAAAGTGGCTCTGGAGCGAATGCTCTGAAACGACCAGAGCTTGGCAGACTGAGTTATACTCTAGAATGCAAGCTCAGTAGAATATCTGACAAAATACACTCCAACTTCCGGAGACGCAGTTAAAAAAACTGGAGATCGCTTGCTTATGTGGAGGACAAGCGAAACATAGAGCAAACAGCTATGCGAAGGGTCACATTTCTTCTGCTCCACAACATGTACCCAGACTTGCTGGATACTTTGGGCACAGAGATATAGATACTCAGTATCTAATACCGAGTATCCGCGTCTGGGTACATGTTAATGAAGCTACTCGATGCATATACCAATGAATCCATTAAGTATGCAACACTTGTAAGGGCATCATCAACACTGTGGGCCGATAAGGCTATTTCACTGTATTTGATTATACACTTGACCAGTTGAGACCTCTGATTTCTCCAGACTCACCTCATGAGGACTGGGTTGGCTCGGCTGATTTCAAATCGGACTACAGGCATGCCGTTAAGAAGGCAAAGTGGCTCTGGAGTCGAATGGTCTGAGCTGGTCAAACTGAGTTATGCATTGGAATGCAAGCTCAGTAGAATCTGTGACTAGAGATAGATTGCTTATGTGGAGGGCAAGCGAAACATAGGGCGAACTCGGGAATGACGTTGGATGAGGAGGAAAAGATAATATCAAGTCATGCATATCAGTCTTAGTTAAGTAGTTCGCCAAGTATATGTAATAAAAAAGCCAAACACAGGTTATGTCGATCGTTGACTGTCGTGGGTACACTTCTCTTGTCAAATATAATCATGCGTTAGAAAGTAAAGACCTTCAACTAGTACTTACACCAAAACCGAACGTCTGGAGGACCAGTATAACAGTACTGCTTCTGATGAAGCCTTTGTCAAAGTCCGAGCTGATCCTATACCGTTGGCGCGGAGATGGATTCGTTGGTTGCTGCACACAAAATTGTAATGGAGGAGGCATATGCGAATGTTCGTGAGCTTTATAGCTCTGCTATCCTCGTTGAAGAATTATGAAGACAACTCGGCGAGCTTGATAATACGATACCTGATGTAGAGTCTGCTATTCTTGTGCTCGAGCCCAAAGAAACCACAGAGAAGGCTGAGGATGTGGAACGTCAAGCCCAACATCAGCTGGGTGAAGCAAAAGCGGGATCAGAGCATGCTGCGATTGAGGCGAAGAAAGGTGAATAACATGCCCAAGATGCTATCAAACAGTCGGAAAACGTGAAAGACACACTTTCTGCAAGCTTGAAGGTTCTGGGAGATGAACTTGCGGCTGCTATCGCGCCCTCATGACGTGGCGATCTTCTGGCGCTAGGGAAACTGGAAAATGAAGAAAATGAAGAAAATGAAGAAAATGAAGAATCTCTAGCAGAAGAACTCTTGACTGAGATTATCGATTGGCCAAGGAACTCGCGGTATGTAATTGATGCATCCCTCAAACCTGCAATTGATAAAGAAGGGAAACCCTTATGCTTCACAGCCTTGGATTGGGATAATACATCAAATTGTCGTAAATTTGCCTACAATATTCTCAACATCTCATGTGCGAACGACATAACGTCAAGGTAGTGATATAATTATTTGTTATATCTATGATTCTCATACTTGTGCTCAGTGATTTGGATGATGTCTCTCGGTACACTCTGTCGGAAGCACTGGACTATTCGTGCGAAACTAAAGCAACCTTCACTGAACTAGCTACCTCATGGGAAATCGCCGGGAGCTGTGGAGCGTGGTCCTCTTGGCATATCGATGCTGCTGGTTATGCAACTGAGGTCAGAATGGAGTTCGGTGAAAAGCTATAGGTTTTTCCAAAGGATAAGGATGCGCAACCTGCTCTAAAAGGAGACACTGGACAAGATAGGTTGAAAGTATATGGTCTTGTTTTGAAGAAAGGGGATATATTGTATGTGTTACATCTGATTTAACATACAAGTGGTAACGACTCTAACATATTTTTTTATTTCCCAGGTACATGCGACCTAACCAAGACCATTTTGTTGTTTCCTTGACGGATAGTTACGCAAAGGGTTACCACTTCTTTTACTCCACAATGTTAATGGATACGTTCAAGAGCATGCTATCTCAGCGCTATGACTGCATTGTTTCAAATACTGAGCATCCAAAGTCGGGTTACATGCTTATAAAACTTCTGGATGCGTATACAAACGATGCGGTGAAATACTATCGAACTCCTTCTGCTCACACGAAACCGCCCACTGCGAGTTTGACAGATAAGGCGATCCTTATCTACCTCATATTGTATCTCAAACCACTGGCGCCTTGTCTTTCTCCCGACTCCCCTCATGAAAAATGGGTTGGTATGGCTGAATTCGATAGTGATTACGCGCATGCTCTTGGTAAGGCAAATTTGCTCTGGACTCAGATGGAAGCTCGCGATCCCACATATACAGGCTCTTTCATGCTTTGGAAAGGAGGCTAACCAGAATGAGTAATGAAATTCATGATATCTTTTCGGCCTCGGGGCAGAGAAAGGTAATGATACATTGCTTATGCGGGTCAGGAGAGAAACACTCTTCGATATCCAAAATGACATTGGATGAGGAGGAGGAGATCATCAAAGCTTATACATCTCAATATTAGTTAGTTACATAGTCAGCCAAATTTTTCTGTATAGTACTCTACTTTGATGCACACTGAATATAGGCATCTTTTATGTGTTATATGAATCTAATGTGATGACACGCTGTGACGCGTTGTTACGCCACGGCGTCCATGGGTAACCTCGCGTTCTACACTCTGAGCTTTCTTAGTTCAACTTACGCACCAAAACCAGAATGTCTGGAGGAACAGTATACTAGTACTGCTTCCGCGGCGGTAACAGTCCAGCAAGAAGTCCTTGTGAAAGCTCGAGCTGATCTTGATACGTTGGCGCGGAGATGGATTCGTTGGTTGTAGCACACATGGTCGTGATGGAGGAGGCATGTGCGAATAATTGTGAGCTTTGTATCTCTGCTATCCTCGCTGAAGAATTATCAAGACAACTCGGCGAGCTTGCTAACACGATGTCTGATGTAGAGGCTGCTATTCTTGGGCTCGAGCTCAAAGAAATCGCAGAGAAGGCTGAGGATGTGGAACGTCAAGCGTAACATCAGCTGGGTGAAGCAAAAGCGGGATCAGAGCATGCTGCGATTGAGGCGAAGAAAGGTGAATAACATGCCCAAGATGTTATCAAACAGTCGGAAATCGTGAAAGACACGCTTTCTGCAAGCTTGAAGGTTCTGGGAGATGAACTTGCGGCTGCTATCGCGCCCTCATGACGTGGCGATTTTCTGGTGCTAGGGAAACTGGAAAATGAAGAAAATGAAGAATCTCAAGCAGATTAACTCTTGGCTGAGATTTCCGATTGGCCAAGGAACTCGCGGTATGTATTTCGTCTTTCCTTGAAGAGATAGATCTTATTGCTCACAGCCTCTGTACGGCCAATAAAGGGGTTGCACTTAAAAGGTTGACACTGTTGAAGAGAACCATGGTCGTCTTTTGCAAGAAGCGCTCCAAGAAGCTAAGGTGGGTTGGTCAGATTCAGGAAAGTACAGACTTTTCTGATAACTATTTAGACCGAAGCAAACGATACTTACGCTCAAGATATCTATTCAATTCGGTTCCAGTCTCAACAGGTGGTTGGACAACACAACACTGCTCAGAAGTCTTATATTGGAGAACTCATGAAAGAGTATGAAGATACCCTTGATTTGAAGATCAAGACATTAGCATCTCCCAGGCGCTACGCAAGTTGTTCTGACAAAGGCCAAGGCAGCTCTTGCTTCTTTTGTATCGGAAATCGAATCACTCAAGAAGCAACTCGTAGAGAAAGTCGCAGAAAACATCAGTGCTTCATCTGCATCCGAGGTACTTCAACTGATGCATAGACTATCTTCTGCGGGCGATGAAACAGTAGCGCTCAAAGAGGTTCTTAATGCACAGCATGAACGGGTCGTTACTGGTCTGCGTGTGGTCTACAGGTTGTGGGATTCAAATGTCTTGAAGCAGTTAACGAAGAGAAAGACGACACGATTCCTCGGTATGTGAAACTTTTATGGCTCTTCGTCAAATCACATTCCCCAAACTTGGCATACCTCTTTTCCGTATCCTCTTCAACTTCAATTGTAGGAGTCCCACACTATCCCTCCTTTCTCTTTTATTCTCTCCATATACATTCCATTCTCAACTTGCATACATCACGAACAATATTTGCATTTCTCATCTCATGCTGTAACTGTCGTGCATCATCTTTATACATGTTATCTCATGTGTTTGTCTTCATTTCTTTTCGCCTCCATACATTGTACATGTAACATGCCTTGACAATATTGATTCTTCAACTCGTTATCCAACTTTCTATCTTTTAATGAATCATTTTCATCAATTCTTCGCCCTTTTCGTATCTGTACGAGAGAAAGAGTGTTATCTAACTCGTGAGCTTGTTCTTTCGCTATCTTTTTTCAGGTTGAAGGAAGACATCACACACCTAATAGATCAGCGCGAAAAATACAAAACAAGACAAGCTACAGCCTTCAAGAACAAGAAAAAAAAGGGAGGGGGCGATGAAGAAATCAGACTGTTTCGGTTTTCGCTAAATGTATCATTCTGGTTAACTCCATCCACAAGTTTTCATGCATGTACCCCTCACGACAATCTTCTTCTGATGGCACTACACACGTTGTTTTCCTTTCACGTTATTCTCTTACCCTTTCTTCCTCTTTTACCTTATTTTTTATCTCTTTATCGATTGATTTCAGAGGTCACTGGTTTCTCTGCTGATATTCACTCTCCTTTGGACAACTCATTCCTTACCGCCAATCCAAATGTTTCCCTTTTCTTTATACCCCATTCTAACACTGTATCTATCACATTCTCACAGCTTTTCTTTCTCGTCTATGGGATCCCTTATCAACCAATGTTTCGAGTTTTTTTTTTGGATATCACTCAATGCCGACTACCTTTTCTTTCTTGGAAAGGGGAGTGTGAGAGAGATGCAGGCTTACTGGTGCACAACGTACATTGACTGCTCTTCTAGAATCGGGAGATCGATCCAGTGTGGGACCGGCGAAGTAGATAGCTAATCGTAGTGCTGTCGAAGACGAACATGGTTGACATTTACAAGAAGCGCTCCAAGAAGCTAAGGTGGGTTGGTCAGATTCAAGAAAGTATAGACTTTTCTGATAACTATTTAGACCGAAGCGGGCGATGCTCACGTTCGAGATCTTCATTCATTTCGAATACACTCTCAACAGATGATTGAACAACACAACACTGCTCACAAGTCTTATATCGAGGAACTCAAGAAAGAGACCCTTGATTTGAAGATCAAGCCTTTAGAGAAGACTGTTAATTCCCAAGGGCTTATTAAAAGGCTACGCAAGATGTTCTCACTGTAGCCAAAGTGGCTCTTGCATCTTTTATAACAGATACCGAATTACTCAAGAAGCAACTCGTAGAGGAAGAGAAAGTTGCAGTACACATCAATGCTTCATCTGCATCCGAGGTACTTCAATTAACGCGTGAACTATCTTTTTCGGGCGATGAAACCGTAGCGCTCAAAGACGTTCTTAATGCACAGCATGAACTCTGCGTGTGGTCTACAGGATGCGGAAATCAAATGTCTTGAAGCAGACAACGAAAAGAAAGACGACACGATTCCTCGGTATGTGAAACTTTTGAAGCTCTTCGTCAAATCACATTCCCCAAACTTGGCATACCTCTTTTCCGTATCCTCTTCAACTTCAATTGTAGGAGTCCCACACTATCCCTCCTTTCTCTTTTATTCTCTCCATATACATTCCATTCTCAACTTGCATACATCACGAACAATATCTGCATTTCTCATCTTATGCTGTAACAATCCTGTGTATCAGATTTATACACGCTATTATTCATCTTTCTATCTTTTAATGAGACCTTTTCATCTATTCTTCATCCCTTTTCGTATCTGCGCGAGAGAAAGAAAGTTATCTAACTCGTGAAAGGACAAGCCACAACCTTAAGTGACGAAAAAGGGGGGAAATGAAAGATCGTTAAATGTATTCTTCTATTCTCATGCACGTACCCCATACAATCATACTGCTGAAGACAGTACACACGTCGTTTTCGTTTCATGTTATTCTATTACCCCTTCTTCTGCTTTTATCTTGTTTTATATATCTTTATCAATCGATTCATTTCTCAGAGGTTGTTTCAGGAACATTCAAACACAACACTGGATTCTCTGCTCATATTCACTCGCTTTCGGACAAGTCGTTCCTTACTGCCAATCCAAATGTTTCCCTTTACTTCATACCCCATTCTAACACTGTATCTATCATATCTTCACAACCTACTCTTCTCGTCTATGAAATCTCCTATCAACCAATGTTTCGAGTTTTTTTTTTGGATATCACTCAATGCCGACTATTTATTCTTTCTTGGATAGGGGGCATGAGAGAAACGCAGGCTTACTGGTGCACAACGTACATTGACTGCTCTTCTGAAATCGGGAGATCGATCCAGTGCAGGAGCAGCGGACTAGATTGCTAGTCGTAGTGCTATCGTTAAGCACTTTCTAACTGGCTCGGAGAGCTCAGTATTACTATATTTTCGTACTTTCGGATGTGTCTCTGGCCCCATTGTATTCTTTCTTGAGGATGGGGCTCATTCAAATGACCCCTCAATCCTGATAGCCTAAACGTTTTGTCGAGGGGAATATAACCATTTGAAAACTATACTTTCCCTTATCATCTACCTTTATCTCATGTATATGCCTCCAGACTTGTGGCTGTATGAGGCCCCTATCAGGCGTTAAATAGTCTATTGTCTTCTATATCTATTGCTCTGCTTTTTACTAGGCTACCCAGACAAGTGTGTAATATTCTGACTATACTACAAGTCGGATGGGCAGAGAAATACATGTTTCCGGGTTTTGTTCCTCTCCTTCCTTTATTCTTTCACAAGCATACCAGCGATACGAGCGGTCTGCAAGGTCGACAAGAAACCACAGAACATAGCAGAGATGGCTATCCTAGCAATAATCTTCGCTCAGGAAGGCGCGACAGCACTGAGCACACCGATTTGGATTTGGATACCTAGAAAGCCTAGGTTGGCGAATCCGCAGTGGTGATTGTAAGTGCTCGGTCAGAGAGAGGGTTGTCAGAAGCCATGTTCGTTTGGAGATCTGTCATATACATAATTACGATTTTATCAGTAATCTAGTTGGACTGAAGGGAGGGGGGAGTAGAACACAAACTAAAGTAAGCCACAAACTCATTCAAAGCAAGTTTCATAGCAAGTAATTGCTAAACCTCAAGATCTCAGCATGAGGATAAAGCACGTATCCGATAAGCAACTGCAATTTCAACTCATGAATCCCATACGCTTTCCCTATCCAGTTAATAGCGACAACAAGGGACACATTCGTCAACACGTTCAACAAGATCGATCCGGCGACCATGAACGTGAACCAGTCTCCCTTGGAGAACGCGCGAAGAGCATTCATGGGCGGGTTATTGTCTGCGTGTCCTCAGACTACGTCGATCGTGCCCGTCACACGAGTTTGTCGTCTTCGGGTATACGCATCTTGCTGTTGGTGAACAAAACTGGGATAGACATGAGGAAGGCCGTAACAGGGTTTTGGGCGGTATTGTAAGGGCGATGTATGCAGATAACACAGAACGTGCGATAGTTGAAGAAGCTAAAGTAAAGAATGGTAAGTATATCACGAATATACGCGAAAAGAAGAGAAGGAAGTGGCTCTTTGGGGATAAACGGTGCGGGTGAAAGGGAACAGAGGGAGAGAAAGACAGATTATTAAAGAGGAAAAGGACATGTAACACGTACTAGAAGGCATAGTTAAGCGTAGCTCAGATTGAGTCATGAGGTCAATATAAGGATCGACGAGACAAATATCTTCGCTCTGCGCAACCCAGGGCAAGGAAGCGGCCCGAGAGAGGTTCATAATGTTGAAGAAGAAAAATCAAGCAAAGTTGATGATGAACACGGAGCGACATAGTACATTATGCGAACAAATGTGATAAAGAAGATAATCTGGGAGAGCTGTGATGATTCTTTGGTCAAGTCACAAAGAAATTTAAGAGGATACAAAGTCATATGAAATTACAACTGACAGTATTAAGGGGGCCCATTATAGACAAAACCTGTGCTATAGAAGAGTGCAGCTCTGTCAAGACCATGTTTCAAAAAATAACTAGCATGGGTTGAAAACAACTGATTGGAAGATGACACTTGGTTGTAGTAAATAGAGTCAGTGTTACGAACTAAAAGACACTTCTTTAATTTTCCCAAGTTCATTGTTGACACATGTTGACATGTTCTTGACGTGTTATTTGTTCTATCTTTTATTCTATTTGTTGTGACTCAGTTTGTATGACTCATTCTCACATGACTCACTTCGTTACCTGACTCACATTCTGATTTATCGTCCATGACTCATTGCTTATTAATGTTTGTTCCCACTAGTATATAAACCCGGCAATCTGCGAGAGAACTCCCCACACACTTCATTGTCTGACTGTCACTGTTATGGGATTGGAGGTTTGAAGATTCACGGATCATCGGCTAGGTCGGAGATCAAACACAAACCAAATATAGGAAGCTGCAAATCCTGCCTATTACGAACAATAGCAAACTTAGCCATGTCACACAGGGAAGTCCTCTCTCAAGATGAAGAAAGGCCTGCGGTATTTGAATGACTACATGCGCAGCCAGCAGAGCCATTGCTGGATCAAGTCCGTGGTTGGATAGAATCACGGCAAAAGTCAGAGACTAGGACCTTACCAAATCCTACTGAAGAAGTAGGTGTTCGTATAGCTGTACATGAAGCAGAACGAACTAGCGAATCTCAAGTACACAGTCAGGTGGAACGAGTCCCTTGGTACCAGACCAGGGTAGGGTGTATCAACTGCAAGAAGACTTATTCGTTACAATCGGACCTTTATAGAATCACTTGGACAACTCTCTTTGAGATGAGAGTGGATACTACCAAGTTTACAGTACAAGTACAGAAGTACTGGACAGACGATTCTACTCGAGAATTCCCTCATTGGGAACAAGATGTTTGGACCTTTCTGTTACGAACTAAAGGACATTTTCTTAATTTCCCTAAGTCCATTATTGACTCATGTTGACGCGTTGTTGACGTGTTATTTGTTTCATCTTTTATCTTATTTGTTGTGACTCAGTTTGTATGACTCATTCTCACACGACTCACTTCGTTACCTGACTCACATTCTGATTTATCGTCCATGACTCATTGCTTATTAATGTTTGTTCCCACTAGTATATAAACCCGGCAATCTGCGAGAGAACTCCCCACACACTTCATTCTTTGACCGTCACCACCATAAAGTTAACCTCTTGTAGAGTTCTCTCGCAGGTAAGCATATTGTACTAAGTAGCACTTAATATAACTAACTTGTAGAGTTCTCTCGCAGTGAGACAACCGCTACTAAGTCAACTAGTGGTCTTGAGCGTCATACTTAGAACTGTGCATATCTATTGTTATCGTTGCCACGTCACGCGTGCATAGGGCTTGCCTGATCTCTGCGACCGTAACATTAGGTTAACTTTTCTCTACTCACTACCACTAGTGGATGGACACTTCCAACATTGACCTCGAAGAAAGCAGTCTTAACCAAACACGAGCACAACGGACTCTTCAGTTTTCTGCATTAATTTGCCAGTCACCTATTGTTATAGGAACTCTTATAGTCTTCACTATCGCACTCATCTTAGTATTTGTGGTCTTTAAACTTCCAAGAAACTAGGCAGCCATGACAGACACACCACTCCACCAGTCTCGCACTTGGACGCAAGCGGAGTTGACTACAGTCATAAACGGCATCACGGGACCAATCATTACACAAGTCCATGAACTGTTTGGACGCGTGGAGGCACTGGAAAACCAAATGACACTAGTGACAGGAAGAATGAACGAGCTACGAGGTACAGACGAAGCACCAGCTGGGCTAGTTCTAGGGCTGGGGACACGTATCGCGGACCTGGAGCGCCGTATGAATGATCTAAGGACTGATGACCTCGATCCCATGGGGATTGTCCCTGACTTACAGATGGAGACTTTGGCACTGACTCAGCGGCTTAATGGTATCCAAGTGGGAGCGATCTCATCACAAGGCCGAACTAAGGTTAACGAGCCTGAGGAGTTCCATGGCGACCGCGACAAATTTGATATCTTCGTCACACAACTTCAGCTCTATTTGGGAGCTAATGGAAAGGTGTACCCAGACGACAGGTCACGTTCTATCTACACACTGTCACGAATCAAAGGAAAAGCTTACGGACACATTATGGGCATTGCAGCAACAGTGGCAACACCCAACGAGGCACCAGAAGTTAACGACTTTAACCTCCTCTACAAAAAGCTTGAAAACATCTTTGGACCAGTCGATAGGAAGGGCGATGCAGAGCGTTCTATCCGTGCACTTAAGCTTAACAGCTACAAGGACATCGAAGCATACACAGCAGAATTCCAACGACTAGCAGACATAACTGGGTGGAGTGATGGCGCTCTAGCAAGCCAATACGAAAATGGCCTCACCAAGGAAGTTAAAGGACACATGGTTGCTATTATCCCACGCGCGCAGACACTCAGCCAGTTCATCACTCAAGCAAGTACAGTTTGTAAAAACTTACAACGCATCAGAGAGGCAACCATATCTACCAACACCTCTTCTACTGAACACGCTAAAGGGGATGCAATGGAGGTGGACGCTCTACGAACAACACCCACACCCATACGCGTGCCACAAGCAGAATTAGAACGACGTAAACGAATGGGACTTTGCTTGAAATGCGCCTTAAGGGGTCACCGCATGAATACATGCACTAGAGGATGGAAGTACTCAAGTAACAACAGCAATGACAATAACAACAGCAGCAGCAGCAACAATAGTTCATCTTCAACCTGGAAAGCTAAAGGAGCGATGACAGGAGAAGAAGAAAAGAAGGAGACGAGTGTGGTCAGGGAAGCAGGGCAAGGGAGAAGCGATCAACAGACTCTAGAGGAGATGAAAGTGCTGCTCAACAAACTTCTAAAGACAGACAAGGTAGAGGAAACCCCCAAGTCGTCTTTTTAGAGGCGTCACGACGACAGGTTGCACCGCTCGTGACGCAGAACCAGGTCTCTCTTAATCAGAAATACGAACTAGTTAGGGCAAATGTATCTAATATCTATATGTCTGGAAATAAAAATCTACGTCATCAGATACACATCCCCATAACTCTGATAGGAAAAAACCGCTCAGCAACCACCCAAGCAATGATAGACAGTGGAGCATCAACCAGTTTCCTGAACTGGCGCTTTGTAAAACTAAACAATGTATCCACACAACGACTCGACACCCCCATTCCACTCCGCAATGCAGACAACTCTGAAAATGCAATGGGGGCTATTACACACAGTGCGCAACTAGAACTAAAGATCGGCCAACACACAGAGTCAGTTACATTCGCAATTACAGACATTGGAACAGACGAAGTAATCATAGGAATCGACTGGCTACGCTACCATAATCCAGACATCAACTGGAAAAAAGGAGAAATTAAATTCACTCGTTGCCCAGCAAACTGTAATCATCCACAGAAACAAACAGCAGCAAAGATAAAAAAGACCACACTTGAGGAAGCGCCAATAGAGATCGAAGAAGAGGAGGATGAATGGGAAAGGAGACCGTTGATGTTGAAAAGGATGAAAATGGGCAAAGAAGGGGAGGAGGAAGAGATGGCAGATTGGTTTGAAGAAGAGGAAGGAGATACATTTTTCACACCAGTAAACGAGAAGGTCACTCTCAAATTAGCAGCCTCATATACATACGCGCAGTCAGTAGCACAGGAACAAGGCCCCAAACAGGCAACAGAGATCCCAGAGGAGTTTAAGATGTTCGCGAAAGTCTTTTCTAAACAAGCATCAGAACGAATGCCAGTCCCCAAGCCATACGATCATAGTATTGACTTAATACCGGGAACAGTCCCTTCGTTTTCAAAAGTGTACCCACTTGCACCCAATGAGAACGAGGCAATGAGCGAGTATGTCAAAGAAAATCTGGCTAAAGGATACATCAGACCATCCAAATCACCAGCAGCGGCCCCAGTCTTCTTTGTTAAAAAGAAAGACGGTACACTACGGCTCGTAGTAGACTACCGAAGACTCAACGCTATAACTATAAAGAACCGCTATCCATTACCCCTCACACAAACCCTAGTAGACCAACTAGCTAAAGCACAGGTATTCTCTAAACTTGACTTACGGTGGGGATACAACAACATACGTATCAAAGAAGGAGACCAGTGGAAAGCAGCATTCAGAACACCGCAAGGTCTTTATGAGCCAATGGTAATGAACTTTGGATTAACAAACGCTCCAGCAACCTTCCAACACATGATGGATGATATCTTCAAGGACTTAGAGGGGGTCTATGTAGTAATCTACTTGGACGATATTCTCATATTTTCCCCAGACTACCAAAGCCATACTAAACACATCCGAGAAGTACTACAACGATTACAAAGAAATGACCTCTTTTGTAAACCTGAAAAGTGCGAGTTCTACAAAAAAGAAGTGGAATTTTTGGGCATGATAATCTCAAGAGGACACATACGTATGGACCCTGCTAAGGTTGAAGCAGTACTAAGGTGGCCAACCCCTCGCAAGTTAAAAGAGTTACAGGCCTTTTTAGGATTTGCAAACTTTTACCGTCGCTTTATCCTCAACTTCTCCCATGAAGTAGCACCACTGACTAAACTTATGCGTAAAGACACAATCTGGCATTGGGGGGACAAACAAGAGCAAGCGTTCCAAGCACTCAAACAAGCGTTTACCACAGCACCAGTATTGGCAATGGCAGACCTCAGCCAACCATTTATCGTAGAATGTGATGCATCAGATTACGCAACAGGGGCAGTACTCTCTCAAAAAGCAAAAGATGGGAAAATTCACCCAATAGCCTTCTACTCACGGACCTTAAACGAAGCAGAGCGAAACTATGAAATCTATGACAAAGAGCTGTTAGCAATTATTCGCGCCTTAGAAGAATGGAGACACTACTTAGAGGGAGGAGAATACCCAGTACAAGTAATCTCAGACCACAAAAACCTACTCTATTTCTCCACCTCTAGAACACTAACACGAAGACAAGCACGCTGGAGTCTCTTCTTAAGTCGCTTTAACTACGAGATTGTGCATAGACCAGGGAGACTAGGAGGAAAGCCAGATGCACTTTCTCGAATGCCACACCTACAACCTCGAGAGATAGATAATCAAGGCAAAGTCTTACTCAACCCTAAAATGCTAAAAGTAAAAGCATTACGGCGAGGAATGACTCAGATTGAAGGCGATAAAGAGTTGTTGAGGGAAATCAGGGAAGAGATGAAAGTGGATGAAGGGCTGGTAGAATCACTGGAACGGATCGAAGGGGCAGCACCAAGGGCCTTAAAAAAGGGATTAGAAGAATGGAACACAGAAGATGGATTGATTCTGTTTAGAGGGAAGGTATACGTCCCAAAAAGGGAAGAACTGCGTCGAAAAGTGGTAGAAACTCACCATGACTCACTGGCAGCAGGACACCCGGGCAAATGGAAAACTTATGAGCTAGTATCACGCAACTACTGGTGGCCAGGAATGTTAAGCTTTGTAGACCGCTACGTACAAGGTTGTCGCACCTGTCAAACCACAAAAAACTTCACACGCAAAGAACATGGACCATTAATGCCCAACTCAGTAGCACAGCAGCCTTGGGAAGAAATTTCCTGTGACTTTATCACCCAGCTTCCAGATTCTAAAGGGCACAATGCGATACTGGTCGTAGTAGACAGGTTCTCAAAACAGGCACACTTCATTCCAACCACTTCTGACGTAAACTCAGAACAAACTGCAGAGCTATACTTGAACAATGTCTGGAAACTTCATGGCACTCCAAAACGAATTATCTCAGATCGTGGAACCTGCTAGAGCGACTCGGAGTCAAAAGCGCATTCTCCACAGCATACCACCCCCAAACAGACGGACAAACAGAAAGGGTCAATCAGGTGCTAGAACAATACTTACGTGCATACATAGACAAACGGCAAGAAAAATGGGCTTCATTACTTGCAATGGCAGAGTTTGCGTACAACAATTGGGAACATAGTGCTACGAAAGAGTCACCATTTTATCTAAACTACGGCTTTAACCCAGAATTCCAAATCCTAGAACGACCTCGATCCAATTTACCAACAGTAGAACAACGGTTGGAAGAGTTAGTTCAAGCACGAAAGGAGGCTCAGGCAGCATTGGAAGTAGCAGCACGACGAATGAAACAACAGTATGACCAACATGTCGCCCAAACACCCCCATTTACAATAGGCGACCTAGTCTGGCTTGACGCAAGCAACATACACTTAACAGGGACTCGTAAACTTAACCCTAAACGCTTGGGCCCATACAAAATAATAGAAAAAATCAACGATCTAGCATACAAACTACAGCTGCCAGAATCTATGCATATCCATCCAGTCTTCCACGCCTCACTACTGTACCCAGTCCACAAAGACACAATAGAAGGCCGCATACCACCAGAACCAGAACCAGTAGAAATCGAAGGAGAGGAAGAGTACGAGGTTGAAAAAATTTTGGACGTAAAGAAAGTAGGCCGTCAACTACAATACCTGGTCAAATGGAAAGGCTGGGGGGAGGAAAGCAACTCTTGGGAACCAAAAGCCAACCTCAAAAATGCCCCACTAGCAATCCAAGATTTTTACGAGCAGTATCCACAAGCTCTTCGCTGATCCAGGAGAATCAGCCATAGCAGAGGGGTGATGTTACGAACTAAAGGACATTTTCTTAATTTCCCTAAGTCCATTATTGACTCATGTTGACGCGTTGTTGACGTGTTATTTGTTTCATCTTTTATCTTATTTGTTGTGACTCAGTTTGTATGACTCATTCTCACACGACTCACTTCGTTACCTGACTCACATTCTGATTTATCGTCCATGACTCATTGCTTATTAATGTTTGTTCCCACTAGTATATAAACCCGGCAATCTGCGAGAGAACTCCCCACACACTTCATTCTTTGACCGTCACCACCATAAAGTTAACCTCTTGTAGAGTTCTCTCGCAGGTAAGCATATTGTACTAAGTAGCACTTAATATAACTAACTTGTAGAGTTCTCTCGCAGTGAGACAACCGCTACTAAGTCAACTAGTGGTCTTGAGCGTCATACTTAGAACTGTGCATATCTATTGTTATCGTTGCCACGTCACGCGTGCATAGGGCTTGCCTGATCTCTGCGACCGTAACACTTTCACTACGTTACAATCTTGGAGATAAAAAGGAAAGAAAAGGTCTGGGGTCAAGTCAGGATTGTTGTCTTAACAAATATGGAGCATACTGGACACCAGCACGATGAACAGTGCAGCAGTAGTGTGGTTCACTATCAAGTGGTACCACAGGACCCCCCAGAATGAGGAATACTCTTACTCCGTCAGCTACCAAGGAAAGTCTACGATCACCTCAAGTTAATTGATGTGCCTGGATACATACGATGGGGTATCACCAATACTTCAATGCAGAACAGCGTGTGGCCTGTTGGGTCGGGATAGATCATACAGGGTCTTTGTGGAGCGAACGCACAACACGCTTTAGCCACAATTGAGGCTATCTAGGGTTCAGGACAGTGAACCCTAACTCAGGGACAGGAGACTGGGAATCTCTCTAGATCGGATCTAAGGGTCTCAGGGTCTCAGGGAGTAATGCGATCGTACAGACAAGTGGAGCAGGGATGAGAAGGGTTCAGACATGTGTTGGATACACAGGGTCTTCAGGGACTTGTGGAGCAAGGGCCCTTAAGGTTATGGTTAGGATAAAGAAATACCTATGGCATAATGGGTGTTGATGAAGGCTATAAAAGCAGGACTTTTGGACATCGTAGAGTAGATTGTTCAGACTTACTTATAGCCATCATCTGGTAATAAGTTTTTAACTACACTTAAAGTACAATACCTGCGCTCAGTCAAGATTGTCGTTAGCTGGCAAAGGTGTTGCTTTGAGGGTATCTGTATTGTGGTAGATCATCTAGCTTTCTCTAACATCATTACTTGTTCTCTATCACTGTACAGTGAGGAGACTACTTCTATACTCTCCAAGAAGGACTACGTTATCGTACTACGAGTTATTGCATTGGCATTGTTTAGGTTGAATCAATACCTTGGTTGACACCTCGCGTGATTACTTCTTTGTCACAATCTACTTGTAGTGTCCTCGGCACTTGGCATGACGACTTCGAGACCCCCTACCTTGAAGAAGCACCAACTGCTCGTTAGCTTTAACCGGACTAGGTGTCTATTTAGTCTGATCAACTACTCAGTACACTGCTAGCCCACCCTTTTTGGCGAAAGGATTAGAGTTGCTTTATCTGGGTTATCGAGCCTCTATTACTAAGGTTGTAGATCGTGCTGATCCCTTAGTTTTAAGGAAACCGTAACAGTCACCACCATAAAGTTAACCTCTTGTAGAGTTCTCTTGCAATTAAGCATATTATACTAAGTAGCACTTAATATAACTAATTTGTAGAGTTCTCTCGCAGTGAGACAACTGCTACTAAGTCAACTAGTGGTCTTGAGCGTCATACACAGAACTATGTGAATCTATTGTTATCATTGCCACATCATACATGCATACTGCTTGCCTGATCACTGCGACCGTAATAGTCAGACAATCACAGAGTGATTCAGTTTATGATGACTAATCCAACATAGGATTATTAAGCATTTAAATATGGTAATATTTTTTCACAGTTGCACACAAAAGATTTAGAATAATTAATTAATGTTAGCAAAGATCATATAAGGCCAATAATAGTCAAAAATGATTAATTTAGCAAAAAATAGTAAACACACAACAACATTGTATTAACCCTTAAAAAGGGACCAAAACTGGCAAAAACCACATAGTGAGATCATAACACCAATAACAGTAAAAAACATTATATAACACCATTAGTAAAAAAATAGTATACAAAACCAATAAAAATAAAAAAAAAACAGTACATAATGTTAATAATAACAATTATATCAAAACATCAAAAATTAAAAACACATCATAACACCATTAAAAACAAACAAAAATATTTAATATTAGAATAAATAACAGATATTAAATAATACCAAATATTAATAAAAAAAAATATTAATGTTTAGAAAAGTTGTATATTATTATAAATAATAAAAGAAATAAAAAAGAAATATTATTTAATAATTCAAAAAAAAACATAATATTACAATAAAGATTATATAATATTATATTAAAACAAGTTATATAATGTTTTTAAATATAAATGCAGCATAATGATAGCAAAAACCATATAAAGCATATTACATAACATTAAAAAAATTAACACAGCATAATATTAATAATAACAAAATGAAGTTACACTAGAAATAAATTACAAAATGATTAAAGATAAAAAAAAATAAATGATGTTAAATAATAAGAAAATAATAAAATTATAAAAATAAATTATATTATTAAAAAAAGGTTTGTATTACCAATAATAAAAAAATGTTTAATAATACCCATAATAACAAAAAATGGTAATAATATAAATAATAGTAAAAAAACATAATAAAAATTATATAATATTGATTATTATTGAAATAAATGTTATAAGATAGAAAATAAGTAAAAAATAAAAAAAATAAATTGAGAAGTATAATAAATAAATTAAAATAAAAAATTAGATATTGTAAATAATAAAAAAAATATTACACATTACATAATCATATATTAATTATGTAGTAGATTTAAAAATAAGCACAGTATGAGAATAATAATAACAAAAATCATATAAAGCATGTTTTATA
>NBAZ01000054.1:0-46471 GCA_002794735.1 Pyrrhoderma lamaoense
GAAAATAACCTACATTTTTGAGCTGCAATGGCTCTCTCAATAAATTCTCTAAAATAACAAAAAAATAAAATAACAGATTTCAAGATTTATATCTAAAGTTTTTAAGCTAAAAGTTAAAAGGCATAAAATTAAGTTTTAAAATTTAAGTTATTGAATTAAAATGAGTAAAACTACTGATTTGTCATAATAAAGCATGACAAAATTGCATGTAATATGAGTTTTTGTATTATTTTTGTGAGAATTTGAATGTCTTATTTTATAGCTTCAATATACTGTCCTTTTAAGCTATTATTTTATTATTTACTTGCTATTTTATGCAGTACTGTACATGTACATGTGCCCCTCTTTCAAAATCTGCCTTTACACAACATATCACATATTTTCAAGATAAATTAGATTAAAAAAAAAAAATTGTATTATGCAATACTTTTGTGGGCAACTATAAGTTGAAAGTACTAGACACTTGGAGGATTCATCCTGTATTCAATGAAGTACTATTATCTCTGTATCACTCCTCTCAGTTCAAATTCTAACAATGACTGCTACTGCCACCACCAAAGATCATAGATAGAAATGAAGAATGGGAAGTGAAAGAAGTGTTAAGAGCCAAATTAGTGGGATGCAGAGCATTGTAGTTTAAAATGAAATGAAAAGGATACTCACATGTGTTATGAAACTAAGTCTATTTTCGCTTTTTTGCTTACTAAGTAGCTTACATAAGCTGACTAAGCACTTACATAAACATCTTACATAAGTGGATTATCAATCGTCTTACATAAGCTTACATAAGCTGCTTACTTAATCATTATTACCTAAGCATCTTACCTAATCACTTACATAATATGCTTACATAAGTCGCTTACTAAGCACTGACTCAGCATATGACTCAGCTGTCTTATTAAGCATCTCATCTTATCTTATCTCTCTCTTATCTCCACTGCTTACTCATCTGTTCTAGAACATTCTGAGACCTTCCAGAACATTCTAGAACATTCCACCATGCTCCACCACCTTCCATCATTCTTCATGGCCATCCTTCCCCATTTGGTTTAGTCCCCTCTGTAATTAGCCTATTTTATGTTTCAGCTAGCACAGCCTAGCTTAGCCTGATTATTTAGCCTGTTTATTATGTTTCAGCTAGCACAGCCTAGCACAGCTTAGTTTAGCCTAATAGTTTAGCCATAGACCCTGCCGGGTTTTTTCATTATTCCCACACTGCCTCCCACATGTATAAATACCCCCCTCCTGTCAGTAGCTAGTCCCCCAGTCTTGATCTTGTCTTCCCTCCTAGACTAGTACCTTCTAATACATCCTCTTGTCCCCTCCTCACTGTTCTCCCCCTCCTCTTGTCCCTCCTCTCCTCTGTCTCTGTCTACATCAGTGTATGCTGGTTGTGCCTTGTCTTCAGACCCTGCTGACTAAGCATTCTGCTGACTAATACTGGTACTAGAACTAGTCATTGCTGACATTAGATCAAGACTCCCTCTATCACTACTTTCCTAGTGTTACTCTCTTATCACCACTCTTGTGGTGTTTCCACCAACCATCTTTCCCCACCCTTGTTCACTTTCTATCAGACATACCCATTAAAGCCTTCTACCATTTTCTCACCACTATTCCTATAAGAGTAAAGCCAGTCCCTTTTCCTTTTCTAGTAGTGTTTGGGATATTACTCTTTTGATTGTTTGTCCAGAGTTATTTCTCACTTGAGGATAACTTCTGCACTAAGTTACTTAGATACACAACACACTATCCCTTGGCTAGATTCTCAACTTAAGGGCTTTGGCCTGGAGACTAGTTTGAACACCTCTACTCAGTGGATAATAGTCAAAACCACTAGTGAGTTGTTGTTACAAGCAGAGTGTGTTCCCTTAAGCAGTAGTAAAACCCCACAAGTAGTTTTGTAGAGTGTAATAGAGTAAGGTTGACTTGCCTTCTCTTAGAATTAGACACTAGATAGCCTAGAGTAGATATTTACTTATTCCCTTTATTTTTACCTTATCTAGATTAGTAGTACCTTCACTCAGTTCACCCCATAGTTACTTCATCTATGACAGATATTTCAAGTACCTCTGAGCAGCTGGATGCACTTGTTGACCAGTTATCAAGTGTGCATCTCAGTGACTCATTGAAGGGAAAAAGAAGACTGCATAGACAGATCCATGTAGCCAAACCCAACCCATTCTCAGGACAAAGAAAAGACTTCAAACCTTTTCTGAAATCCTTGAGGTTATACTTGTTAGCAGCCAGAGATGAACTCACCACTGATGAGGAGAAAATCATCTTTACTCTCTCATTCATGACAGATGGCTTAGCTGGGTTATGGGCAGACAACTACTTGGAGGAATGTGACATGGTCATCACTGATGAGTGGGAAACTTTTCTAGCCAGGCTCAAAGAGACCTTTGATGATCCTCATGAGAAAGCTAATGCTCAAGAAAAGCTGAACAACATCACTCAAGGAAAGAAAACTGCAGAGGAGTTCTTCCAAGAGTTTGATTTGCTAATTAGAGCAGCTAAATACCATGAGAACCATGATGAATACCTTATCTCTATTCTTAGAGAAAAAGTTAACCCAAAAGTAGTCATGAAGATCACAGAGATGGTGGATGAGCCTGAAGATTACCATACTTGGAAAAGGATGGCAATTAAAATAGATAGAAAACTTCATCTGGCCAGTACCATAGTAGCTAAACCCACTTCTTACACAAAACCTCCAGTCCTCCCCAAACAACACAGCCAAATACCAGAGAAAAGAGACAACACTGGTGTTACTTTTGGTGGCAGAGGACAGCCCATGGATGTCTCTATTGACAGGGCCAGGAGAAATGGTTTATGCTATCTATGTGGACTTAAAGGCCACTTAGCCAGAGAATGTCCTCAGAAGAAAGCACAGATTAGATCTATCTTAATGTGCATGGAACCTGAAGAGAGACAAGCTTGGGCTGATGAAGTTGATATCCTGAAAGAATCAGAGTTAGCTAGAGTAGAACAGGATTTTGTGGAAGCCTGACTTTGAATGTGGCAGAGGAAGGCATTAGTAATGATTCAAATACTAGTACAAATAAAATTGTTGTTAATACCAGTAATGAATCAAAATCCACAGAATTCTGTAAGAAAGTACCCTCTTTTAAAGAAACCAGAGATAGACTGTTGCAGATAGTACACCCCAAAAGAGCCAAAGAAATCACCAGAAGCTTAGTCAGACAAATAAATCAGCTGACAGGTGATGAGTTAACTTCTGCAATAGCTTCTCTGAAAGAACCCAAAAAATTTATTAGAGGTGGAAAAGGGAGACAACTCACTGTCCCCATACTTTTAGCTACTCTTGATAATAACCTGCAAATACAATCTCAAGGATTGATTGATAGTGGATGCACAGGTTCATGCATTAATGAGAGTTTAGTAAAGAAACATCAGCTTGTTACAAAGAAAACACCACTAGCAATTCCTGTATACAATGCTGATGGCACTCTCAATAAAGCTGGTGCAATAAGAGAATATATTTCTATGCGCTTGTCTATCCACAATCATGTAGAAAGAATAGATCTGGCTGTCACAAATCTGGGAGACACAGACATCTTCATTGGTCATGAGTGGTTAAAGAAACATAATCCAAGCATAGATTGGGTTAAAGCCACTATAAACTTTGACAGATGCCCAGAAGAGTGCAACATGCCAAATTCTTCTCAATCCACTTCAGGGAACATCAATTCTCCACTTAAGACTTGCCAACTAGTCAAAGAAAATATAGTAATACCTGACTTTAGTCAAGAGTATCCCACTGTATTTAGTGAGCAAGAATTCAACAAACTACCAGAGAGAAGGCCTTGGGATCATGCTATTGAAACCAAACCTGACTTTGTTCCAAAAGACTGTAAAATTTATCCATTAACAGTCAAAGAACAAGAAGCTCTGGATCAGTTTCTTGATGAAAATCTTAAAAGTGGTAGAATCAGACCTTCTAAATCCCCTCAAGCATCTCCATTTTTCTTCATTAAGAAAAAAGATGGTACATTAAGACCAATCCAGGATTATAGAAAGTTAAATGAGGGCACTATCAAAAATAGATACCCCATTCCTCTAATCCAGGAGTTGCTTGATAAAACCAAAATGTCTAATTACTTCACAAAATTAGATGTTAGATGGGGATACAATAATATTAGAATTAAAGAAGGTGATGAGTGGAAAGCAGCCTTTAAAACTAATAGAGGACTGTTTGAACCCACTGTTATGTTCTTTGGATTAACCAATTCTCCTGCTACTTTTCAAGCTTTTATGAACACTATATTAAAAGACTTGATACAGGAGGGTTCAGTAGTAGTTTACTTAGATGACATCTTGATATTCACCAGATGTTTATCTGAACATATTAGACTTGTCAGACAAGTACTACAAGTGTTAAAAGACAATCACTTATGTCTGAGATACTCTAAATGTTCATTTGCTGAACCCAAAATTGGTTATTTGGGATATGTAGTGGGTGGTGGTAAAATTGAAATGGAAACCCAAAAGATTAAAGCTATACAAGAATGGCCAGAACCCAAGAATGTTAAACAATTAGAATCATTTTTGGGATTCTGTGGATTTTATAGACGCTTTGTCAAGGGCTACAGTCATATTACCACACCACTCAACAGGTTAAAAGGAAAATCAGGATGGAAATGGGGAAAAGAAGAAGCAGAAGCAGTGATACAGCTCAAACAAGCTATCACTTCTGCTCCAGTTTTAGCAGTGCCCACAGACAATGATCCATTCAGAATTGAAACAGATGCTTCTAACTTTGCAATTGGGGCAGTTTTGTCTCAAAAGCAGAATAACAAATGGCACCCCATAGCATTCATGTCAGAATCCATGACACCAGAGGAAAGAAATTATCCCATCTATGACAAAGAAATGCTAGCCATTGTTAAAGCTCTGAAAGAATGGAGACCATACTTGTATGAAGCCAAACATACAGTAGAAGTCTGGACAGATCATGCTAATATTCAGTACTTTAGAGAACCTCAGGATTTAAACAGAAGACAGGCCAGATGGATGCTGCTTCTATGGAAATATGATCTTACAATCATTCACAAGCCTAGAAAAGAAATGAAAAAGGCTGACCTTCTGTCAAGAAGAGTTGATCATGACAGGGGGGAGAATGATAATAAGAGAGTTACCATGTTAAAACCTGAGTGGTTCAGAGCCACAAGTATTGAATCATTAGATACAGAACTGGTTAAAAGCATTAAAGAAAGTACACATGCAATTGATCAGTCTGTAAAAAGAGCACTTGATAACAAAGAAAAAGACTGGGCAGAGAATGATCATTTGATTACTTGGCAAAACAAAATTTATGTCCCAAAAGATAAAACTTTGAGAGCTAAAATCATCAAAGTTCATCATGATGAGACAGTAGCTGGTCATCCTGGTAGAAACAAAACCCAGGAATTAGTGACTCGCAATTTTTGGTGGCCAAGAATCACAAATGACATTCGCTTGTATGTTTCTGGTTGTGATACATGTCAGAGAACTAAGGCTCATAGAAACAAAAAGCATGCTCCATTAAACCCTAATGAAATACCAACTAGACCCTGGGAAATTATATCTATTGACTTAATAGGTGAATTACCAGAATCTAAGGGTTTTAATGCAATATGTGTAATTGTGGACAGATTTAGTAAACAAATTCATGCTCTCCCCACTAATATGGAACTCACATCTGAGGGGTTAGCAAGAATTTACAGAGATCAAGTCTTCAGACTTCATGGTCTTCCCAGAAAGATCATAAGTGACAGAGGTCCACAATTTGAGTCTAGTTTCATGCATGACTTGTATAGATTGTTGGGTATTACTGGAAATCCTTTTACTGCATATCACCCCCAAACTGATGGCCAAACTGAGAGAATAAATCAAGAAATTGAACAGTATCTCAGAGCTTACATCAATCATAGACAATCAGATTGGGCTGAGTGGTTAGCAATAGCTGAATTCTCTTATAATGACAAAGTACAATCCTCTACTGGATATTCACCTTTCTTTGTAAATTATGGATTACATCCATATAAAGGGTCCAATCCCAGAAGAGAACCTGTCAATGAATCAGCTGGACAATTTGCTAAAACTATGCAGAAAGTCAGAGAAGAAGTTGAAGCCAGTTTAAAGAAGGCTGCTGAAGTTATGAAACACTTTTATGATAGAAATAAAGGTGAATCCATTGAGTACAAGAAAGGAGACTTAGTAATGCTTGAAGCAACCAACTTACCCTCTATAAAACCTATGAAAAAACTGGACTGTAAAAGATATGGTCCATTTGAAGTAATAGAAAAAGTCAATAGAGGTGCTTACAAGCTAAAACTTCCAAGTACTTGGAGAAGAATACACCCAGTATTTAATGAAGTTCTACTGTCTCCTTATACAACTCCAGCCTTTGAAAACCAGCAACAAGCCCCACCCCCACCTCCAGTGCTTATTGGCAAAGAACAAGAGTATGAAGTGGAATCCATTGTAGACTCTAAATTTGTCAGAAATAAGCTTAAATTTCTGGTACACTGGAAAGGATATGGTGTTGAAAGCAGAACTTGGGAGCCTGAAGAACATTTGGAAAACTCTAAAGAATTAATTGAAGAGTTTTACAAAGAAAATCCCAGAGCTCCCAGAAGATTGAGAGTTATAGACATGAGATACATACCCTCTTTTCAAAGTCAAAGTCATGATTGAGGACAATCAATCTAAGAGAGGGGGTAATGTTATGAAACTAAGTCTATTTTCGCTTTTTTGCTTACTAAGTAGCTTACATAAGCTGACTAAGCACTTACATAAGCATCTTACATAAGTGGATTACCAATCGTCTTACATAAGCTTACATAAGCTGCTTACTTAATCATTATTACCTAAGCATCTTACCTAATCAGCTTAGTCAGCATGCTTACCTAATCACTTACATAATATGCTTACATAAGTCGCTTACTAAGCACTGACTCAGCATATGACTCAGCTGTCTTATTAAGCATCTCATCTTATCTTATCTCTCTCTTATCTCCACTGCTTACTCATCTGTTCTAGAACATTCTGAGACCTTCCAGAACATTCTAGAACATTCCACCATGCTCCACCACCTTCCATCATTCTTCATGGCCATCCTTCCCCATTTGGTTTAGTCCCCTCTGTAATTAGCCTATTTTATGTTTCAGCTAGCACAGCCTAGCTTAGCCTGATTATTTAGCCTGTTTATTATGTTTCAGCTAGCACAGCCTAGCACAGCTTAGTTTAGCCTAATAGTTTAGCCATAGACCCTGCCGGGTTTTTTCATTATTCCCACACTGCCTCCCACATGTATAAATACCCCCCTCCTGTCAGTAGCTAGTCCCCCAGTCTTGATCTTGTCTTCCCTCCTAGACTAGTACCTTCTAATACATCCTCTTGTCCCCTCCTCACTGTTCTCCCCCTCCTCTTGTCCCTCCTCTCCTCTGTCTTTGTCTACATCAGTGTATGCTGGTTGTGCCTTGTCTTCAGACCCTGCTGACTAAGCATTCTGCTGACTAATACTGGTACTAGAACTAGTCATTGCTGACAACATGAGCACAATCAATGGCTGCTTGCAAGTTATTTGAAGAATGCACCTGTTACGGGATTGGAGGTTTGAAGATTTGCGGATCATCGGCTAGGTCGGAGATCAAACACAAACCAAATATAGGAAGCTGTAAATCCTGCCTATTACGAACAATAGCAAACTCAGCCATGTCACACAGGGAAGTCCTCTTTCAAGATGAAGAAAGGCCTGCGGTGTTTGAACGACTACATGCGCAGCCAGCAGAGCCATTGCTGGATCAAGTCCGTGGTTGGATAGAATCACGGCAAAGGTCAGAGACTAGGACCTTACCAAATCCTACAGGAGACGTAGGTGTTCGTATAGCAGTACATGAAGCAGAACGAACTAGCAAATCTCAAGTACACAGTCAGGTGGAACGAGTCCCCTGGTACCAGACCAGGGTAGGGTGTATTAATTGCAAGAAGACTTATTCGTTACAATCGGACCTCTACAAGATCACTTGGACAACTCTCTTTGAAATGAGAGTGGATGCTACCGAGTTTACAGTACAAGTACAGAAATACTGGACAGACGATTCTATTCGAGAGTTCTCTCATTGGGAACAAGATGTATGGACCTTTCACTACGTTACATTTTTGGAGTTAAGAAGGAAGGAAAAGGTCTGGGGTCAAGTCAGGATTGTGGTCTTAACGAATATGGAGCATACTGGACACCAGCACGAAGAACAGTGCAGCAGTAGTGTGGTTCACTATCAAGTGATACCAAAGGATCCCCCAGAATGGGGAATACTCTTACTCCGTCAGCTACCAAGGAAAGTCTACGATCATCTCAAGTTAATCGATGTGCCTGGATACATACGATGGGGATATCACCAATACTTCAATGCCGAACAACGTGTGGCCTGCTGGGTCGGCACGGACCATTCAGGGTCTTTGTGGAGTGAACGTACAACACGCTTCAGCCACAATTGGGGTTATCTAGGGTTCAGGGCAGTTGTTACGGTCGCAGAGATCAGGCAAGCCCTATGCACGCGTGACGTGGCAACGATAACAATAGATATGCACAGTTCTAAGTATGACGCTCAAGACCACTAGTTGACTTAGTAGCGGTTGTCTCACTGCGAGAGAACTCTACAAGTTAGTTATATTAAGTGCTACTTAGTACAATATGCTTACCTGCGAGAGAACTCTACAAGAGGTTAACTTTATGGTGGTGACGGTCAAAGAATGAAGTGTGTGGGGAGTTCTCTCGCAGATTGCCGGGTTTATATACTAGTGGGAACAAACATTAATAAGCAATGAGTCATGGATGATAAATCAGAATGTGAGTCAGGTAACGAAGTGAGTCGTGTGAGAATGAGTCATACAAACTGAGTCACAACAAATAAGATAAAAGATGAAACAAATAACACGTCAACAACGCGTCAACATGAGTCAATAATGGACTTAGGGAAATTAAGAAAATGTCCTTTAGTTCGTAACATCACCCCTCTGCTATGGCTGATTCTCCTGGATCAGCGAAGAGCTTGTGGATACTACTCGTAAAAATCTTGGATTGCTAGTGGGGCATTTTTGAGGTTGGCTTTTGGTTCCCAAGAGTTGCTTTCCTCCCCCCAGCCTTTCCATTTGACCAGGTATTGTAGTTGACGGCCTACTTTCTTTACGTCCAAAATTTTTTCAACCTCGTACTCTTCCTCTCCTTCGATTTCTACTGGTTCTGGTTCTGGTGGTATGCGGCCTTCTATTGTGTCTTTGTGGACTGGGTACAGTAGTGAGGCGTGGAAGACTGGATGGATATGCATAGATTCTGGCAGCTGTAGTTTGTATGCTAGATCGTTGATTTTTTCTATTATTTTGTATGGGCCCAAGCGTTTAGGGTTAAGTTTACGAGTCCCTGTTAAGTGTATGTTGCTTGCGTCAAGCCAGACTAGGTCGCCTATTGTAAATGGGGGTGTTTGGGCAACATGTTGGTCATACTGTTGTTTCATTCGTCGTGCTGCTACTTCCAATGCTGCCTGAGCCTCCTTTCGTGCTTGAACTAACTCTTCCAACCGTTGTTCTACTGTTGGTAAATTGGATCGAGGTCGTTCTAGGATTTGGAATTCTGGGTTAAAGCCGTAGTTTAGATAAAATGGTGACTCTTTCGTAGCACTATGTTCCCAATTGTTGTACGCAAACTCTGCCATTGCAAGTAATGAAGCCCATTTCTCTTGCCGTTTGTCTATGTATGCACGTAAGTATTGTTCTAGCACCTGATTGACCCTTTCTGTTTGTCCGTCTGTTTGGGGGTGGTATGCTGTAGAGAATGAGCTTTTGACTCTGAGTCGCTCTAGCAGGTTCCTCATAAACTTAGATATGAACGTTGTTCCACGATCTGAGATAATTCGTTTTGGAGTGCCATGAAGTTTCCAGACATTGTTCAAGTATAACTCTGCAGTTTGTTCTGAGTTTACGTCAGAAGTGGTTGGAATGAAGTGTGCCTGTTTTGAGAACCTGTCTACTACGACCAGTATCGCATTGTGCCCTTTAGAATCTGGAAGCTGGGTGATAAAGTCACAGGAAATTTCTTCCCAAGGCTGCTGTGCTACTGAGTTGGGCATTAATGGTCCATGTTCTTTGCGTGTGAAGTTTTTTGTGGTTTGACAGGTGCGACAACCTTGTACGTAGCGGTCTACAAAGCTTAACATTCCTGGCCACCAGTAGTTGCGTGATACTAGCTCATAAGTTTTCCATTTGCCCGGGTGTCCTGCTGCCAGTGAGTCATGGTGAGTTTCTACCACTTTTCGACGCAGTTCTTCCCTTTTTGGGACGTATACCTTCCCTCTAAACAGAATCAATCCATCTTCTGTGTTCCATTCTTCTAATCCCTTTTTTAAGGCCCTTGGTGCTGCCCCTTCGATCCGTTCCAGTGATTCTACCAGCCCTTCATCCACTTTCATCTCTTCCCTGATTTCCCTCAACAACTCTTTATCGCCTTCAATCTGAGTCATTCCTCGCCGTAATGCTTTTACTTTTAGCATTTTAGGGTTGAGTAAGACTTTGCCTTGATTATCTATCTCTCGAGGTTGTAGGTGTGGCATTCGAGAAAGTGCATCTGGCTTTCCTCCTAGTCTCCCTGGTCTATGCACAATCTCGTAGTTAAAGCGACTTAAGAAGAGACTCCAGCGTGCTTGTCTTCGTGTTAGTGTTCTAGAGGTGGAGAAATAGAGTAGGTTTTTGTGGTCTGAGATTATTTGTACTGGGTATTCTCCTCCCTCTAAGTAGTGTCTCCATTCTTCTAAGGCGCGAATAATTGCTAACAGCTCTTTGTCATAGATTTCATAGTTTCGCTCTGCTTCGTTTAAGGTCCGTGAGTAGAAGGCTATTGGGTGAATTTTCCCATCTTTTGCTTTTTGAGAGAGTACTGCCCCTGTTGCGTAATTTGATGCATCACATTCTACGATAAATGGTTGGCTGAGGTCTGCCATTACCAGTACTGGTGCTGTGGTAAACGCTTGTTTGAGTGCTTGGAACGCTTGCTCTTGTTTGTCCCCCCAATGCCAGATTGTGTCTTTACGCATAAGTTTAGTCAGTGGTGCTACTTCATGGGAGAAGTTGAGGATAAAGCGACGGTAAAAGTTTGCAAATCCTAAAAAGGCCTGTAACTCTTTTAACTTGCGAGGGGTTGGCCACCTTAGTACTGCTTCAACCTTAGCAGGGTCCATACGTATGTGTCCTCTTGAGATTATCATGCCCAAAAATTCCACTTCTTTTTTGTAGAACTCGCACTTTTCAGGTTTACAAAAGAGGTCATTTCTTTGTAATCGTTGTAGTACTTCTCGGATGTGTTTAGTATGGCTTTGGTAGTCTGGGGAAAATATGAGAATATCGTCCAAGTAGATTACTACATAGACCCCCTCTAAGTCCTTGAAGATATCATCCATCATGTGTTGGAAGGTTGCTGGAGCGTTTGTTAATCCAAAGTTCATTACCATTGGGTCATAAAGACCTTGCGGTGTTCTGAATGCTGCTTTCCACTGGTCTCCTTCTTTGATACGTATGTTGTTGTATCCCCACCGTAAGTCAAGTTTAGAGAATACCTGTGCTTTAGCTAGTTGGTCTACTAGGGTTTGTGTGAGGGGTAATGGATAGCGGTTCTTTATAGTTATAGCGTTGAGTCTTCGGTAGTCTACTACGAGCCGTAGTGTACCGTCTTTCTTTTTAACAAAGAAGACTGGGGCCGCTGCTGGTGATTTGGATGGTCTGATGTATCCTTTAGCCAGATTTTCTTTGACATACTCGCTCATTGCCTCGTTCTCATTGGGTGCAAGTGGGTATACTTTTGAAAACGAAGGGACTGTTCCCGGTATTAAGTCAATACTATGATCGTATGGCTTGGGGACTGGCATTCGTTCTGATGCTTGTTTAGAAAAGACTTTCGCGAACATCTTAAACTCCTCTGGGATCTCTGTTGCCTGTTTGGGGCCTTGTTCCTGTGCTACTGACTGCGCATATGTATATGAGGCTGCTAATTTGAGAGTGACCTTCTCGTTTACTGGTGTGAAAAATGTATCTCCTTCCTCTTCTTCAAACCAATCTGCCATCTCTTCCTCCTCCCCTTCTTTGCCCATTTTCATCCTTTTCAACATCAACGGTCTCCTTTCCCATTCATCCTCCTCTTCTTCGATCTCTATTGGCGCTTCCTCAAGTGTGGTCTTTTTTATCTTTGCTGCTGTTTGTTTCTGTGGATGATTACAGTTTGCTGGGCAACGAGTGAATTTAATTTCTCCTTTTTTCCAGTTGATGTCTGGATTATGGTAGCGTAGCCAGTCAATTCCTATGATTACTTCGTCTGTTCCAATGTCTGTAATTGCGAATGTAACTGACTCTGTGTGTTGGCCGATCTTTAGTTCTAGTTGCGCACTGTGTGTAATAGCCCCCATTGCATTTTCAGAGTTGTCTGCATTGCGGAGTGGAATGGGGGTGTCGAGTCGTTGTGTGGATACATTGTTTAGTTTTACAAAGCGCCAGTTCAGGAAACTGGTTGATGCTCCACTGTCTATCATTGCTTGGGTGGTTGCTGAGCGGTTTTTTCCTATCAGAGTTATGGGGATGTGTATCTGATGACGTAGATTTTTATTTCCAGACATATAGATATTAGATACATTTGCCCTAACTAGTTCGTATTTCTGATTAAGAGAGACCTGGTTCTGCGTCACGAGTGGTGCAACCTGTCGTCGTGACGCTTCTAAAAAGACGACTTGGGGGTTTCCTCTACCTTGTCTGTCTTTAGAAGTTTGTTGAGCAGCGCTTTCATCTCCTCTAGAGTCTGTTGATCGCTTCTCCCTTGCCCTGCTTCCTTGACCACACTCGTCTCCTTCTTTTCTTCTTCTCCTGTCATCGCTCCTTTAGCTTTCCAGGTTGAAGATGAACTATTGTTGCTGCTGCTGCTGTTGTTATTGTCATTGCTGTTGTTACTTGAGTACTTCCATCCTCTAGTGCATGTATTCATGCGGTGACCCCTTAAGGCGCATTTCAAGCAAAGTCCCATTCGTTTACGTCGTTCTAATTCTGCTTGTGGCACGCGTATGGGTGTGGGTGTTGTTCGTAGAGCGTCCACCTCCATTGCATCCCCTTTAGCGTGTTCAGTAGAAGAGATGTTGGTAGATATGGTTGCCTCTCTGATGCGTTGTAAGTTTTTACAAACTGTACTTGCTTGAGTGATGAACTGGCTGAGTGTCTGCGCGCGTGGGATAATAGCAACCATGTGTCCTTTAACTTCCTTGGTGAGGCCATTTTCGTATTGGCTTGCTAGAGCGCCATCGCTCCACCCAGTTATGTCTGCTAGTCGTTGGAATTCTGCTGTGTATGCTTCGATGTCCTTGTAGCTGTTAAGCTTAAGTGCACGGATAGAACGCTCTGCATCGCCCTTCCTATCGACTGGTCCAAAGATGTTTTCAAGCTTTTTGTAGAGAAGGTTAAAGTCGTTAACTTCTGGTGCCTCGTTGGGTGTTGCCACTGTTGCTGCAATGCCCATAATGTGTCCGTAAGCTTTTCCTTTGATTCGTGACAGTGTGTAGATAGAACGTGACCTGTCGTCTGGGTACACCTTTCCATTAGCTCCCAAATAGAGCTGAAGTTGTGTGACGAAGATATCAAATTTGTCGCGGTCGCCATGGAACTCCTCAGGCTCGTTAACCTTAGTTCGGCCTTGTGATGAGATCGCTCCCACTTGGATACCATTAAGCCGCTGAGTCAGTGCCAAAGTCTCCATCTGTAAGTCAGGGACAATCCCCATGGGATCGAGGTCATCAGTCCTTAGATCATTCATACGGCGCTCCAGGTCCGCGATACGTGTCCTCAGCCCTAGAACTAGCCCAGCTGGTGCTTCGTCTGTACCTCGTAGCTCGTTCATTCTTCCTGTCACTAGTGTCATTTGGTTTTCCAGTGCCTCCACGCGTCCAAACAGTTCATGGACTTGTGTAATGATTGGTCCCGTGATGCCGTTTATGACTGTAGTCAACTCTGCTTGCGTCCAAGTGCGAGACTGGTGGAGTGGTGTGTCTGTCATGGCTGCCTAGTTTCTTGGAAGTTTAAAGACCACAAATACTAAGATGAGTGCGATAGTGAAGACTATGAGAGTTCCTATAACAATAGGTGACTGGCAAATTAATGCAGAAAACTGAAGAGTCCGTTGTGCTCATGTTTGGTTAAGACTGCTTTCTTCGAGGTCAATGTTGGAAGTGTCCATCCACTAGTGGTAGTGAGTAGAGAAAAGTTAACCTAATGTTACGGTCGCAGAGATCAGGCAAGCCCTATGCACGCGTGACGTGGCAACGATAACAATAGATATGCACAGTTCTAAGTATGACACTCAAGACCACTAGTTGACTTAGTAGCGGTTGTCTCACTGCGAGAGAACTCTACAAGTTAGTTATATTAAGTGCTACTTAGTACAATATGCTTACCTGCGAGAGAACTCTACAAGAGGTTAACTTTATGGTGGTGACGGTCAAAGAATGAAGTGTGTGGGGAGTTCTCTCGCAGATTGCCGGGTTTATATACTAGTGGGAACAAACATTAATAAGCAATGAGTCATGGATGATAAATCAGAATGTGAGTCAGGTAACGAAGTGAGTCGTGTGAGAATGAGTCATACAAACTGAGTCACAACAAATAAGATAAAAGATGAAACAAATAACACGTCAACAACGCGTCAACATGAGTCAATAATGGACTTAGGGAAATTAAGAAAATGTCCTTTAGTTCGTAACAGCAGTGGACCCTAACTCAGGGACAGGAGATTGGGAATCTCTCTAGATCAGATCTAAGGGTCTCAGGGTCTCAGGGAGTAATATGATTGTATGGACTGCGGAGCAGGGACGTTAAGGGTTCAGACATGTGTGGGATACACAGGGTCTTCAGGGACTTGTGGAGCAAGTGCCTTTAGGGTTATGGTTAGGATAAAGGAATACCCATGGCATAATGGGTGTTGATGAAGGCTATAAAAGCAGGACTTTTGGACATCGTAGAGTAGATTGTTCAGACTCACTTATAGCCATCATCTGGTAATAAGTTTACTTCAAGCCGTAAAACGGTAACAAGTTACAACTACACTTGAAGTACAATACCTGCGCTCAGTCAAGATTGTCGTTAGCTGGCAAAGATGTTGCTTTAAGGGTATCTGTATTGTGATAGAACATCTAGCTTTCTCTAACATCGTTACTTGTTCTCCATCGCTGTACAGTGAGGAGACTACTTCTATACTCTCCAAGAAGGACCACATTATCATACTACGAGTTATTGCATCAGCATCATTTAGGTTGAATCAATACCTTGGTCGACACCTCGCGTGATTACCTCTTTGTCACAATCTACTTGTAGTGTCCTCGGCACTTGGCACGACGACTTCAAGACCCTCTACCTTGAAGAAGCACCAACTACTCGTTAGCTTTAACCGGACTAGGTGTCTAATTAGTCTGATCAACTACTCAGCACACTGCTAGCCCACCCCTTTTGGCGAAAGGATTAGAGTTGCTTTATCTGGGTTATCGAACCTCTATTACTAAGGTTGCAGATCACGCTGATCCCTTAGTTTTAAGGAAACCGTAACAGCACCTGAGGTCATAGCTGAGTTTTACCAACCATTCCAACCTGTTTATTGATTCACTAACCCACTTGCAAGATAGAAAACAAGAACATTTTGTATAAAAAGGGGGTGATATCATGAACAAAAACAAACTTGTTGTTATTTCTTTCATTTTTCCATTATTTCTCTTCTATCACATAAACAGTTATTTAGATGGACACTGGTTGTCATGTGATTGGCTTAGTCATTGGGAACCAGGTGATTGGGTGCTACATAGTTATTACTTCATACTTTTTCTAGGGTTATTAGATATATAAGACCACTTAATAGCTCATGTATAACTTAGCTTTATTCTTGTCTTATCCCAGTACTTCAATACACTTGTGTTATATACTTTTCCTTTTTCTCCTTATTCTCACGCTTTTTCCCTCTTTCTCATATTACTAAAACCCATTACACACTTTAGACCCCTTTACTAATCTATATTACTCCATAACCTTTGACCCATTCTTCTTTACTCATCCTTATTGACAAACTCTGATCCATTACGGATACTTTCATTCTTCTATATTCTCCAACAGTCTACCATATTCTATCACATTCTATTTCCTTCCTTTTCTATCCATGATCACACTGTCATGTCACACACTTCAAACTGTATATAAGTAGCACCTCTGTTAGTAGATAGTCCTCAGTTTTAACTTTGTCTACTCTTTTGACTCGGCACTGAAGCCACTCTCAATACATCTTATTACTCTCCACTATTGTTGATACTTGTTGATTAGTGACTTAGGCCGGACTCTGACTATAGGCCGAGTTTAGTTGCTGACAACTTGTTCTCTACTTTGTGTTGCTCACACTTAGTACTTATCAAGTAGAAGCTCTGCTGGTTGCTGACAGTATGATATATGTATTGGAGTCTATTTCAGCTAGTTATTGAATTCTATGTGATCTCATTATTAAACATGATGTAAGCACTTTATAATTGTAATTGGTAAACCTAAAGTTTGGAAATCCTAACAATTAATTTTAGATACAAATATTACATATTTATTTTATATAATTATAAAGGAAATATACTAGTATAATAATTTATAATTTTATATTTTAATAAACTTTTATACAAAATAATAAATTTGACATACTTTTTAAAAATTTACAAAGATTGAGTTATATTTGGAAAAGCAATTTTTAAAAAAAAACATGAGTTAGTTTTTTTCAGTTCCTTAGTCAGAATTTGTATTATATAAGCAATTTTATTAATAGGTTTTATATGTAACACTAAGTACACTTATTTTAGATGAATTTAATAATTCAATTAAAGCTCTTAGATCTATAATTAAAAGCTGAATCAAAAAAAAAATAGTCAAAAATAAATATATACTGTATATGTGCCCCTCTTTCAAAGTGTACCCCTCTTTCAAACTTGATATTTCTCAACATTATACAAATAAACTCTATTCAAAATTTGGCACAAAAATATGTTTTTACTGACTTATTAAGATTATGTGAAAATTATCATCAAAATAATATTAATTAAATAGGAAATAAGCATATACACAGATTTAGAACAACATATATATGAAAAACTACAATTATAAAATTATTTTTCTCATCAACTTTCTATATAACTTTATATATATGATATATAGATACAAAAATGACTTCATAATTATTTTCATGCTTTAAAAAAATTATCTCATTGACTTATCAAGAAATTAAAATGAAAGTGATAGTGAGTGACAAAATTGATCAACTTTCCTAGATTCTAATATAATATGTAGTTAAGCAAATTTCACGACTATAAAAAATAATATACAGTATTGTGACACTGTGTGATAAAATGTTGAAAGAGGGGTACACTTGGTCTTTATGTATTTTTTTAACATACTTTTATTATTAAAATTAGTTTAAAATTAAACAAACTAATCACTAGTAAGCTAAACTATATTCCTAAATTTTTCTGTGCAGTGGATATAAAATATATTTAATACTTTATTTTGATTATAATAAGCATTGAACAATGTGAATAAAAAATGTGTTAAAAAAGGAGGCAAAAAGCATGCCAAAATAAGTAATTACTTACATAAGTCATGTGCAAGATTTGTAAAGTGTGCATTCTCCGAAACCAAATTTTTGCAAAATTGTCCATAACTCAACTAATTCTTCACTGATTTGGCTCATTTTTGTGTTGTTTGAAAATTCTGATTCAGTACTTCATGGCCCCATACCTTATTTTCACCAAACAAGCTTAAATCATGGTTTATAAGGAGATGAATAAGACAGATCAGTGGATTTCCCAAAGACTTGGTTGTTATGCTTTTACAATCTCTCACAATTGGAAGGAGCTTCAGAAAACAAATGATTCTTACTTTAGACATCCTAAACCAGGTGCTCCACACAAACTGACTCCTGTGGATAAAAGATATGCCATGTTTTTGATCCATTCAGAATGTGTTTATAGTGCAGCTGATCTCAAACATCATTACTGTTATGGGATTGTAGGTTTGAAGATTTGCAAATCATCAGCTAGGTCGGAGATCAAACACAAACCAAATATAGGAAGCTGCAAATCCTGCCTATTGTGAACAATAGTGAACTCAGCCATGTCACACAGGAAAGTCCTCTCTCAAGATGAAGAAAGGCCTGCAGTGTTTGAATGACTACATGCGCAGCCAGCAGAGCCATTACTGGATCAAGTTCGTGGTTGGATAGAATCACGGCAAAGGTCAGAAACTAGGACCTTACCAAATCCTACAGGAGACGTAGGTGTTCGTATAGTAGTGCATGAAGTAGAACGAACTAGCGAATCTCAAGTACACAGTCAGGTGGAACGAGTCCTCTGGTACCAGACCAGGGTAGAGGGTATCAATTGCAAGAAGACTTACTCATTACAATCAGACCTCTACAGAATCACTTGGACAACTCTATTTGAAATGGGAGTAGATGCTACAGAGTTTACAGTACAAGTACAAAGGTACTGGACAGACAATTCTATTCAAGAATTCCCTCATTGGGAGCAAGATGTATGGACCTTTCATTATATTACTCTCTTAGAGATAAAGAGGAAGGAGAAGGTCTGGAGTCAGGTCAAGATTGTGGTCTTAACGAACATGGAGCATACTGGACACTAGCACGATGAACAATGTAGCAGTAGTGTGGTTCACTATCAAGTGGTACCACAGGACCCCCCAGGATGAGGAATACTCTTACTCTGTCAACTACCAAAGAAAGTTTACGATCACCTCAAGTTAATTGATGTGCCTGGATATATACAATGGGAATATTATCTCCAGTTCAATGCAGAACAATGTGTGGCCTGTTGGATCGGTACAGATCATACAGGGTCTTTGTGAAGTGAATGCACAACACATTTTAGCCACAATTGGAGCTATCAGGGATTCAGGGCAGTGGACCCTAACTCAGGGACAGGAGATTGGGAATCTCTCTAGATCAAATCTAAAGGTTTCAGGGTCTCAGGAAGTAATGTGATCGTATGGACTGTGGAGTAGGGACATTAAGGGTTTAGACATGTGTTGGATACACAGGGTCTTCAGGGACTTGTGGAGCAAGTGCCTTTAGAGTTATGGTTAGGATAAAGGAATATCCATGGCATAATGGGTGTTGATGAAGGCTATAAAGGCAGAACTTTTGGACATCATAGAGTAGATTGCTCAAACTCACTTATAGCCGTAAAACAGTAATAAGTTACAACCTACACTTGAAGTACAATACCTGCACTCAGTCAAGATTGTCATTAGCTGGCAAAGGTGTTGCTTTAAGGGTATCTGTATTGTGGTAGAACATCTAGCTTTCTCTAACATCGTTACTTGTTCTCTATCACTGTACAGTGAGAAAACTACTTCTATACTCTCCAAGAAGGACCACATTATCATACTACGAGTTATTGCATCAACATCATTTAGGTTGAATCAATACCTTGGTTGACACCTCACATGATTACCTCTTTGTCACAATCTACTTGTAGTGTCCTCGGCACTTGGCATGACAACTTTGAGACCCCCTACCTTGAAGAAGCACCAACTGCTCATTAGCTTTAACCGGACTAGGTGTCTATTTAGTCTGATCAACTACTCAGCACACTACTAGCCCACCCCTTTTGGTGACAGGATCAGAGTTGCTTTATCTGGGTTATCGAACCTCTATTATTAAGGTTGCAGATCGCACTGATCTCTTAGTTTTAAGGAAACTATAACAATTACTTTCTCAATGTCAGTGAGGATACCTTGAGTAGAGCTCTACATCATCAAGGTCTAGAGCCTTATATCCCTCATAAAAACCACTTATGGAGTGAAAAAAGAAGGCTAATAAAAGAGAATAGGCAAAGAAGTTTAGTGATTGGTTTATAAAGGATTGTGGAAAAGTTATCTTTTTAGATGAAACCCAATTTGATCTGTTTTAATCCAGAAATGAGATGTTAGTTTGAAGAAAGAGGGAGTGGGCAAAAGCGAAACATGGGGGAGAATTTATTATGCTTTGGGACTATATTACAGTCGCTAGCAAAAGTATTGTATGTGTCATATCTACCTCTTTAAATTTTTATTTCTGTTACTTTTTTCTTTATTTTTATAGCTTGTATTCAATTGCTTATAGCTATAGTAGTCCAAAATATGTATACATAAAAGCACAGAAAAATAATAAATTGTAAAGAAAATATCAAGAAAATTTTGTAGTCAACACCGTGCATTTTTTTTGAAATCAACAGTACCATTCACTTTGACTTCAAATACAAAACTAAATTCTTGATTAAAATTTCTAAGTAATCTAATATTTAGTATATCCCCCTTTAACCTGCCATAAAGCATCAACACGTCAAAGCATACTAGAGTACAATGATTTAATATAGTTAATATTAATTTTATAACATTCTTCTTTTAATGTGTGCTACATTTCATCAGCATTTCAAGGTTTTGTATTTCTGGCATTAATTTTCTTTTCAAGATGGTCCCAAAGATGTTCTATAATATTCATATCAGATGAAGAAGGTGCTCAGTCCATTATTTTGATATGATGATTTTGAAACCAAAGTTGCACTTTTTTCAAGGTATGTTTTGGATCCTTGTCTTGTTGGAAAAAAATGCTGCCGGGTCAAAGATAGTACTTCCTTAGAGTCAATAAAAGTGATTTATCAAGAATTTCAACAAATTGAATTGAGTCCAAATTTCCTACAATTCAATGAAGCTGCTCAACCCCTTTTGATGTGATACATCCCCAAACTATTATATATCCGCTGCCGTGTTTGATGGTTTTCCATATATTTTTTTCTTTATATGCTTGACCATCCCTTCTCCATACAAGTTTCTGTCCGCCATTGGAACCAAAAAGGCTGTATTTTTTTTCATCAGAGAAGATTACATTGTCCCAATTTTTTAAAAGCCATGAAGAAAAATTCTTTGCCCATATTTTTTACAAGAGCTTTTTTTGTCTATCCAAGTAAGGTTTTTTTCAAGAGACCCGGGGGTATAGTCCTTGATCATGAAGTTGACGTCCTATTGTGCTTGTACTGACACCAGGAAAAAAATGTTTTTTGATTTCAACTGCATTTCGTGCTCAACCAGAATCAATCAAAAAAGCTGCATATCAAGAGTCAGACATCATCATTTTTCGAAGGCAGCTTAATTTAGGTTTATGGTGGTAAAGATCCTTGTTTTCCAGCAAATCCTTGTAATTTTGAGCAACTGTGGTAGGATAGCATCCTAGTAGTCTTGCAATCTCAGCATTTGACTTTCCTGATTCTTTGTAGACTTATATCCATGTTTTTTTTGTAAGTGTCAAGTATGGTGCCATGGACTCAAAACTACTAGCTTCATGTACAAACAAGATTAGGTAAAAACAGTCATGTATTTGTCATAGTGTGGTGTTTGCAAGTTGACATGTCGCCAGTATGCAAAAGTATTACACATGACTCGACAATGTGAGATGTCTCTGTCTCTGTCTTTGTCTCGTACTAAGGCTTCATATTCACCCTATTTAAAGTAGAAGGATATAGATATATAATAAAGATAAGGTGAGTTAATATACCTAATTATTACATGACTTAATTCTAATCTAATGAACTCCCAGATCACTGTACAATACTTTTGCTAGCAACTGTACATCTCAGAGGGTTGGACATTTTTCTCTTATAGATAAAACCATGAATTCTATTAGAGTTTGATTTAGGAGGGCTTGTTTACAGTGGAAGAATTGACTTAATAGAAAGAAAGAGGAATATTGGACTGAACTACTATAGAGGAATATCTAATGGGGCCCTCATCTAATCAAAACTCTATAACTGGAATTACTATCTAGGGGGATCAAGCTATGGGGTTTTTATTAGGAGGAGCTGGAGGATTTGTTCAAGCTGAACATAGGTGTACTCTGTGCAATCAGGCTATTCATTTACAAGAGCACTTGTTTAACTACACTTTGAGACTAATTGCTAATACTGTGCTAAAGCAGATCACACCTGTTATGATCTTCTCCACTGCTAAATAGGATTATTCTTTTTCCATCTTTGAAGTACACTTTAACACTTGGAGGAACTGCTTTAACAGATCTATCAGCTTACTCAGTCCAGATAGAGCTTCTCAATTCAAGTGGGAAGTGTCTGTTTATATAACCTGGTCCAGTCATAATCACCCTTGCCCCAGTGCTTTGGTCTTCCACACTTCCACACTCTTTGAAGCTGCTACTACTGAAATTCATCATCCGTATGAGCTCATACAACTCAATCTCTTTGAGTTCATGTTACGGGATTGGAGGTTTGAAGATTCGCGGATCATCGGCTAGGTCAGAGATCAAACACAAACCAAATATAGAAAGCTGCAAATCCTGCCTATTACAAACAATAGGGAACTCAGCCATGTCACACAAGGAAATCCTCTTTTAAGATGAAGAAAGGCTTGTAGTGTTTGAACAACTACATGCGCAGTCAGCAAAGCTATTGTTGGATCAAGTCCATGGTTGAATAGAATTATGGCAAAGGTCAGAGACTAGGACCTTACCAAATCCTACAGGAGACATAGGTGTTTATATAGCAGTACATGAAGCAGAACGAACTAGCGAATCTCAAGTACACAGTCAGGTGGAACGAGTCCCTTGGTACCAGACCAGGGTAGGGTGTATTAATTGCAAGAAGACTTATTCGTTACAATCGGACCTCTACAGGATCACTTGGACAACTCTATTCGAGATGGGAGTGGATGTTACCAAGTTTACAGTACAAGTACAGAAGTACTGGACAGACAATTTTATTCAAGAATTCCCTCATTGGAAGCAAGATGTATGAACCTTTCACTACATTACGTTCTTGGAAATAAGAAGGAAGGAAAAGGTCTGGGGTCAAGTCAGGATTGTTGTTTTAACGAATATGGAGCATACTGGACACTAGCACAATGAACAGTGCAGCAGTAGTGTGGTTCACTATCAAGTGATACCATGGGACCAGAATGGGGAATACTCTTACTCTGTCAGCTACTAAGAAAAGTCTACGATCATCTCAAGTTAATTGATGTACCTGGATACATACAATGGGAATATCATCAATACTTCAACACAGAACAGAGTGTGGCCTGCTAGGTCAACACGGACCATACAGGGTCTTTGTGAAGTGAACGCACAACATGTTTTAGCCACAATTGGAGCTATTGAGGGTTCAGGGTCAGGAGATTGGGAATCTCTCTAGATCAGATTTAAGGGTCTCAGGGTCTCAGAGAGTAATGCAATCGTATGGACTGTGAAGCAGGGATGTTAAGGGTTTAGACATGTGTGGGATACACAGGGTCTTCAGAGACTTGTGGAGCAAGTGCCCTTAGGGTTATGGTTAGGATAAAGGAATACTCATAGTATAATGGGTGTTGATGAAGGCTATAAAAAAAGGACTTTTGGACATCATAGGGTAGATTGTTCAGACTCACTTATAGCCAACAACTGGTAGTAAAAGCCATCAACTAGTGGTAAAAGCTATTATTTGGTAATAAGACATCAACTACACTTGAAGTACAATACCTGCGCTCAGTCAAGATTGTTGTTAGCTGGCACAAGTGTTGCTTTAAGAGTATCTATATTGTGGTAGAACATCTAGCTTTCTCTAACATCGTTACTTGTTCTCTATCACTGTACAGTGAGAAAACTACTTCTATACTCTCCAAGAAGGACCACATTATCATACTACGAGTTATTGCATCAGCATCATTTAGGTTGAATCAATACCTTGGTTGACACCTCACATGATTACCTCTTTGTCACAATCTACTTGTAGTGTCCTCGGCACTTGGCATGACAACTTTGAGACCCCCTACCTTGAAGAAGCACCAACTGCTCATTAGCTTTAACTGAACTAGGTGTCTATTTAGTCTGATCAACTACTCAGCACACTACTAGCCCACCCCTTTTGGTGACAGGATCAGAGTTGCTTTATCTGGGTTATCGAACCTCTATTACTAAGGTTGTGAATTGCGCTGATCTCTTGGTTTTAAGGAAACCGTAACAATTTATCAGACAACAAGATATAACAGAGTTCTTGGCTCAGTACAGTAGGGATACTAGGCATAAAATAGATGTGCTTATTAATCCTCTTCTGAGAGCACTCAGTACTTTACAAGTTACCTTCTTAGAGTTACATCCTAGTGGTCAAGAGTGGAACAAAGACAACACTAATACTCTGGATAAATGGGAGAGGGGTGGACAATCTATGCTCTAGACTAGCACAGGAGAAACTAGGACAAAAAGGTTAACAGAGCTTAATCTAGATCTATCAGGATTCTCAGGACAAAACAGCTAGCACAACAATGCACAGTCTTAGCCTTAGTAATGTGCAGTCATCCACAGCACTTGCACAACAATACACAATTAAGGTTCAGAAGGGTTGAGGGCATAGGAGGCAGAATATTACCATAAGTAGTCAGTAGATTAGTCAAAGATCAAGGATCTTGTGGAGTATAAAAGAAGCAAAAGTTCAGGGTCAAAGGACAGTTAATAAATCTGTGGCTTCTTACCCCAAACTTGTCTTCTGATCATCACTCTCTAAGCTGTACCTTGTTACTCATTGTAATTTGTTTTAAAAAGGCAATCTGATCTTTGTTGAAAAAAATCTATTAATGGTCACTTTAGCCTGACTAGCTGGCCTAAAACATCCTTATAAAAGAGAAAATAAAGTTTGGTTCAGAGGTCCTCAGAAGCATGAAGAGACACTGTTAATTAGAGGACTTGGATACAGGGTTGAGGATACTTCTAAAAAGAAGTTCCAACAGAGGGCATTCCATACTAGCTTGTTGTTTCCTAAACTCTTGGTGTTACTTCTTTAGCACTAAGCAATGGTCTGATGTTATTGTTACCACTATCACAGATCATCAAGCTAGGCTTCACTCAATTGATGGACCTCACAGAAAGAACCTTTTTTTACCTAAGTCTTATTTGACCCTTGGAATATATTTATAACAGATTCTGTCAAATACATTGAGATACTCCAGAATGCTTTTTTGGGGACTCTGAAGGATCTGAATGTTGAGTTTGGCTCCATCATCTTTCAGCAGGACAAAGATTTCAAGCATACTTCCAAAAAGGCCAAATCATGGTGTCAACTTCATGGCATCACAGTTTTGGATTGGGCTTCAAGTAGTGCTGATATAAACATACTTGAGCATGTTTAGGATTGTCTGGGACAGTTGTTAAATGCTAGAGCTGTATATCCAAGAAACAAGGAAGAATTATGGACTGCAATACAAGAAAAGTGGACAAAAATTGATGCTGATTATATAAAAGGATTATATGCCAGTATGCTTAAAAGGGTTGATACATTAAAGAAAGTACATGGTGGATATACTAAATATTAAATTTGTACAGTAGTTTGTTTTGTGAAATATATTTAATCTGGAATTTTATGTGTTTGATATTGTGCCCCTTATAAGTATTGCATGTAACTTTTCTTATTTGTCACTGCATATGTGACACTTTGAGCCTTTTTTTATTATTATTTAATAACTCTTATTGTTTAATAAAAAGTACTGTAGAAATGTAGAAATAATATTGAGTTGTTCCAAAGTTGTGTGAAATTCAAAATGAATTTTCATGTTGTGCAATACTTTTGTGAGTGACTGTATATGCAGCTTTGCCAATCTTATCTATGATCATGAATGGGCCCAGTCTTTTATTGTCCAACTTTTTCATAGGCCATTTAGTAGTTATGTTAGTAGCCTTTAACCAGACCTTGTTGTCTTTCTTGTATGCAATAGATTCTCCTTTAGTTTTGTCATAAAACCAGTTCATAGTTTCCACTGTCATCTTAAGACTAGCTCCTACTTCCTCTTAAACTTTGCTCATGCATTCTTTGAACTGCTGGGCAGACTCATTACAAGCTATTACATGAGGGTTAGGCCCTTTGTAGGGGTGACAACTATAGTTGACAAAGAATGGGGAGTGGCCTGTAGATGCTTGTACTTTATTGTTGTAAACAAACTCTGCAATGGCTAGCCAGTCTGCTCAGTCATTCTGTCTGAAGTTGACATAGATTTGAAGATACTGCTTGATTTTTTGGTTGATTTGCTCAGTTTGGCTATCAGTTTGAGAGTGGTATATGGTAAATAGGTTTGCTTCCATCCCAAGCAGTCAGTATAGGTCTTTCATAAAGCTAGACTCAAACTGTGGTCCTTGATCACTGATAACCTTTTGAGGGATACTATAGAGCCTGAATACTTAGTTATGATAGATCTTTGTCATATTTTCTGAAATCAGCTCTATGTCAGTGGAAATTGCATGTATCTGCTTGTTAAAGCAATCCACAATTACACATATAGCATTAAACCCTTGTGATTCTGGTAGTTCACCAATAAGATTTACAAAGATGATCTCTCATGGTTCTGATGGTATCTCATTAAAGTTTAGTGGAGCATGTTTCCTTTTCTGGTGAACCTTGGTTTTTTAACAAGCTTCACAACCTGAGATATGTGTACGCACTTGAGCAGAGATTCCAGGCCACCAGTAACTCCGTGTGATCAATTCATGAGTTTTATGTCATCTTGGGTGGCTTGCAAGAGGGTCATCATGATGTACTCTGATGATGTCCTCACATAACTTTGCATCTTGTGGTACATATAGTCTGTGTTCCTAGAATACCAATTCTTTATTCTCATGTCACCACTCTTTGTTTCCAGTGTCCAGTGCCTTTTTAATTGACTTATTTATTAGTTTACAACTGTTTTTGATTCTTTGAACCAGGTTTGTGTCAAGAGATTCAATAGTTACATCATGTAAAAACCATTCAGGTTTCAACAAAGTGATGTTTTTGTTGTCATTCTCCCCCCTCTCATGATCTGCTCGTCTTGAGAGGGGGTCAGCTTTTTTCATCTCTTTTCCAGCCTTTGGTACAATTTGTAAATTATAGTCAGCCAGTTCAATAATCCATTGTGCTTGTCTACAATTCAGATCTTGTGAGGCTTTGAAATAAAATAGGTTTTTGTGGTTTGTTCATACTTTGATGGGGTGTTTGACTCCTAGAAGTTACTGTCTCCATTCTTGTAGGGTAAGCATGATTGCTAGCATCTCCTTGTCATAAATTGCATAGTTGCACTTTGCTTGTAACATGGACTAAAAGAAGTATGCAATAAGACACCATTTGCCTTCTTATTTTTAAGACAAGATTGCTCCAATTGCAAAATCTGATGCATTACTCTCAACTCTGAATAAATTCTCATTTGTGGGTACTACTAACACTGGGAAACTCTTCATTGTCTCCTTCAAACTCTCAAAAGTTTTCTGCTCTTCTTCTTCCCACTGCCACTTCACATTTCTAGTCAACTGGTTAAGAGATCTTGCTATTTTGCTAAAGTCTTTTATGAACCAACAATAGAAGTTGCAGAAACCCAGGAATGATTGGACATTTATGAGGTTCTTGAGTTCTAGTCAAATTTGAATGGCTTCAACTTTCTTTGCATTTATACAAATCTTGTTATGAATATATTCCAAGGGTCAAATAGGACTTAAGTAAGAGGGGGTTCTTCCTGTATGGTCAACCAATTGAGTGAGGCCTAACTTGATGATCTGTGATGAGGGTAACAGTAACACCAGACCACTGCTTAGTGCTAAGAAAGTAACACTAAGAGTTTGAGAAACAACAAGCTAGTATGGAATGCCCTCTATTGGAACTTCCTTTTAGAAGTATCCTCAACCCTGTATCCAAGTCCTCTAATTAACAGTGTCTCTTCCTGCTTCTGGGGACTCCTGAACCAAACCCTATTTTCTCTTTTATAAGGATGTTTCAGGCCAGCTAGTCAGGCTAAAGTAACCACTAATAGATTTCTTTCAACAAAGATCAGATTGGCTCCTTTAAGCAAAGTATAATGAGTAACAAGGTACAGCTTAGAGAGTGATGATCAGAAGACAAGTTTGAGGTAAGAAGCCACAATTTTATTAACTGTCTTTTGACCCTGAACTTCTGCTTTTTTTATACTCCTCAAGACCCTTGATCTCTGATTAATCTACTGGCTACTTATGGTAATATTCTGCCTCCTATGCCCTCAACCCTTTTGAACCTTAACTGTGCATTGCTGTGCAAGTGCTACAGATGGCTGCGCATTACTAAGGCTAAGACTGTGCATTGCTGTGCTGGCTGCCTTGTCCTGAGAATCCTAATAGATCTAGATTAAGCTCTGTTAACTCTTCTGTCCCAGTATCCTTTGTGCTAGTCCTGAGCATGGATTATCCCTCTCTCTCCCAGCTGTATCTAGTATTGGTGTTGTCCCTATTCCACTCTTGACCATTAGGATACAGTCCTAAGAAAGTAACTTGTAAGGCAGTAAGTGCTCTCAGTAGAGGATTAATAGGCATATCTATCCCATGCCTAGTATCTCTGATGTAATGAGCTAAGAACCCTGTTACATTCTGATGCCTAATGAACTCAAAGAGATTGAGTTGTATGAGTTTATACAGTTGCTGACTTTCTGTGGAAGCAGCTTCAAAGAGTGTGGAAGTGTGGAAAACTAAGGTGTTGGGGCAAGGGTGATCATGGCTGGCCCAAGTTATATAAACAGACACTTTCCATTTGAATTGAGAAGTTCCATCTGGGCTGAGTAGGCTGATAAATCTGGTAAAGCAGTTCCTCCAGGTATTAGAGTGTACTTCAAAGATGGGAAAAGAATAATCCTATTTAGCAATGGAGAAGATCATAACAGGTGTGATCTGCTTTAGCACAGTATTAGCAATTAGTCTCAAAGTGTAGTTAAACAAGTGCTCTTGTAAATGAATAGCCTGATTGCACAGAGTACATCTGTGTTCAACATGAACCAAGCCTCTAGCTCCTCCTAGTAAAGACCCCATAGCTTGATAGCTAGCTTACTCCCCCAGGTAGTAGTGCCAGTCATAGGGTTCTGATTAGGTGAGGGCCCCATTAAGTAATCCTCCATAGTAGTCCAGTCCAATATTTCTCCTTCCTTCTATTAAGTCAATCCTCCCACTGTAAACAAGCCCTCCCAAATCAAACCCTAACAGGAAAAATAAAAAATTCAGCAGATAAGAAAAGGAATAAAGAGAAGAATATACACCCTGGAGATTCTGTTCTTATTGAGTCATCTCATATGACTGGACAAGTGGACACTAGAGCACTCAGGCCCAAGTGGGTAAGACCTCAGAAAGTTCTGGAATCCACCTTTCATACTGTCACTATTGAAAAGTTATCTGGTGACAAGTTCCATCTGACTATCAACAAGGATCGAGTCCAGAAACACTTTCTGGACAATTGGGGCAGATATGAAGATACTTCCTCTGAGCCCTTGATTATCAATGGAAATGAAGAATATGAGATAGATGCAATCTTGGATTACAAACTCCTTTGGAGAAACCAACCACCACAGTACCAAGTCCATTGGAAAGGATACTCTCATGATCATGACTAATGGGTGGAAATCAATAACTTGACTAATTTGGCGGAGTTAGTAGCCAAATACCATCAGCTGCATAAAAAGGCACGCAGATGGAATGGACTAGATGATTGGTTAAAGAAAATTTAGATCCAAATGACTCAAAGTAAACATGAGTCATAACACAGCCCAAACCAGGAGCACCTCTCCTTAAACTATTTGTGTCACAGCGCTCATAGATAAGGACTTTTATTCAGTCAAGGACCAACCTTATGGCAAGACCTTTATACTAAAACATGAAATTGGACGGAATAACTTCTTACTCTGGTGGAGTGTGGCAACACGCTCTAGGAGTTACTATGTGGATAGAACTCTAACAGAAAACCGATTTGGGATAGTAAGGGCCCCAAATTATGGACATATATAAAAGGCAACCATGGCATTCAATTAAGAACAACCTCTCTTCTTCAGCTCTCTTATTTTATGCTCTCTGCAGATATTGAAACACTAGCTTTTTGTAACATAGACAATCGTGATGACAACTCCAACAATGAGAACATTCTTGTTACTATATCGGTGGACAGAGACGATTGTCTTACTTACCCCAGATACACAATACCTTCTGGTGAAGATCTCCTCTCCAACCATGCCAGACTTCAGCTCGCACCTGGAGATAATGATTCTCCTACTAGCGATCCAACAATTGATAGACCAGTCCTTAGCAGTCATACACCCTCTCCTGAGATGGCATGACATCGTATCCAATGTTCCCCTTTGGAACTCAAAGCCTGCAACAACCCACAAGAAAATCACCTCTTGGAGGAAACGTTTAGTGGACAACACTCAGTTATATACCACATTAAAGCAATGCTTAAGCTACAAGTATTTTGTGTTTTTATAGCCTGTACTCAAAGCCATAACAATGATGTGATTATTGTCTACTGGAGAACAATGGAACTGGACACACATGGCTAGTCAACAGTTACATGCTCTCTTGTATTTCAAGGAGTACCTACCTATCCAGAGCAAATTAATGGAATAGAACTGGAACAAACTGGCTCTCCATGGGACGATCTAATTCAGCTCTCTGGAATGTTCTTTCACTATAGCGAATAGTATTGAATCTACTCCGTTATGTGCAAAGAAGTAAAGAGGACTCTTATGGTCCAAAAATCCACTTACCCTGCATTTTCATTGCCATAGGAAGTCTCCAACCTCGAAAGGAATAAAGTTTATCTAATGGCAGTCTTATCAAAACCGGATCTTAAGTCATACATGGACGAAATCTACATGAACTTAAGGTTGATCAAAGAACCTCACCCCAACAACTCTCACTTACCCCAATATCTCCCAATAAAGAAACTCCTGTTAACAGTTACAATATTCCATGGAGAAATATCCAAGACTGTACACCTACTGAGCAAGAGTACTATCTCTCAGCTCAAGTCTTTTGGACAAAATCTGATTCTCACTCTCACAGCCATTTTGGCACAAATCTTTGCTACTCACATAGGAAATTGTTTATCAAGTCAGATCTTGGTGGCAAATGGAGCATCTCAGTCTTTGGATTCAAGAACAGTTCAACTGCTACAAAGAAGAACATGTACTCTTGCTAGCTGAGAAACATAATGAACTCTTCAAAGACTGTGTCTTGTTTGGACAAGGGTATTGGAATGGTCAACAAGTCTGGGATCATCTTCAAATTCTCGTGCCAGAAATTATTGAAGAACTTCAACCCCTTAAGAACGCAAATATGCTGTACATGCAATATGTATAAGACTGTGAATTGCTCAATCACACTTCCCACATTATTATGGAAGTTATGCAGAATTACAAAGTACCAGATCCACTGCCTAATGCGGCAAGCTCATCTTATATAGGCTTTAGACCTAAAAAGTTGTTAAACTGTCTCACCTTCAGCTGAGTAAGGTGCAGGTTGGGTGATTAAGTTCATCTGGCCATACTGATCTAGATATGTTGTAAAAAGGTCTTATTCTCTATGGGAATATCAATATTAAGAAGAATGCCCATCACCAGGGTTGAGGCTTTTTAATACACCCTATCTCACACAACTTAATTGGTGTGGGAATGCTGAACTTGTCTCACAGAGATAAGCAGCATCTATAGGGAAATCAATTACCCCTTATCTGTCACGTCAATGGTATAAAGACAAAAACTTGTGGTCCTCTAGAACCCCATTCTCATCAATTCACTTATTACTACAATGTCTTTCTGGTTATTCTCCTTCTCTATCTCTATGCCCTCTTCACTCAACGAGCAAGCAGTCGAGATCATCCAAAGTGCTCTTCAATCTGGACTCTCCAATTTCTCTTCAGATTGAGATATAGAAGGAGAAACAAGCTCTAATGCAAGTAACATTACAGTCAACGAGAATGAACCTCCCCCACCAACTCAGACTAATGAAGATATAACAAATGCAGTACCCATCATCAAAGTCAACCCCAATCCGCTTGCTAATCTAGTAGCAGAGTTTGGGTTTTATAGGATTGTGCCTTTCAATATTGATATCTTATCATATGGAAACACTCAGACTCTTGCTTGATGAATGACAACTAGGATCTACAACTGTGCGAAACTAACTAATATCCTCACAGTCTGTAACTGCTTAACGTGTCAGCTTGCTATGAAGGAGCTGCCTCTTACCTTGTTAATCCCCATTTTGTCTGACACTCACCTCTACTATCTTTCTTCTTCTGTCCAAGGCCCTTGTTGGTGCAAATGATATCAGTTCTACTTCACAGACCCCTATTTCTATGTTCCTCCTCTGAAATGGAGTTGACACTCTTGTGACATCTAGCATCACCGTGACCTACCCATGTCTTGCCCCAGCATAAAGTCACTTGGCCAATGGTAGTAAAAAAGATAAAGCAAATGCTCTTCTTGAGGTTGTTCCCTCAAAAAACTGCTTGATCTCATCTTCTACTATCTGGATTATGATTGTGTTAATGATATCAACAAAGAAGTCAATTACTGAAAGCATCAAGCAGACATTGTTGCATGGCACCATTCCTCCAAGTCCTCAGGCATTTGGTCCATTGATCGGAATTGTCTTAGAAGGCCAGACTACCCCCTCTTACTTGCAGACAACCACTTTTAACACTATACTCTTGCCAAAAATGGTTTAACACTAGGAGTCTCTTGGCCCACCTTCTGAGTTAAAGATGCATCCAAACCTCTTTCTGTGAAGCACAGAGAACAAGGGGAAACTGTGTATCACACTTGTTGAGACACAGTGCACAACTTGCAAGAGTCAGCCTGGCACTAAGTACAAAGTACTGGGTCAGTGGTGATGAGGGCAAGACAGTTGGCCTCTCACCACTGACTACATGCTCTATATATACAGCTAGCTAAATGTGCTCGAGTACATGAGTAAGCTACAGCTAAAAGTACTCGCTGAGTAAGTGATAGCTAAAAGACCTCAGCTGAGTAATATCACATGAGCCATTACTAAGGTGGTCATATGAGATCATGTGAGAGAAGATGGATAAGATAAGATAAGAAATGAAAAATGACAAGTCATGGAAACCGTTATTGTGCATGAGTGTTGGGGCACTTATTTCAACATTAACAGTCCAAGAGACCAGCACTGTCTTGCGGTTTCCTGTGTATACCTCAGTAATACAGGGTACTTAGCCTCTGACACATTGTATTCATCTTAACCTGTATTCACATCACAAGCCTATTTGGGCGTTTGGCGATTTTCCCTCATAACTGCTGACACAGAACTCAGACAGACCTCTAGTCTTGCACACTAGTAGCTGCACTAGTACACTACCTGCCCTCCAAGTTTCGCTCCAATCCCTCCACTCACTCCCTCTCAACAATGCCTTCTCTCCCAAACCTCCCAAACCAGATTAAACTCAACTCCCAGAATTACTCACTTTGGAGAGACAGTTCAGTTGCTACAGCCCATTTTCTGAATTTATAGCGCATTATCAACAACAAAGAAGCAGTCCCAAGTGAAACAGACAAGCCAGATGACTATGAGGACTATCAGCTTCGAAAAGACCAAGCTATTGCTCTTATTGAGCTCACTATTGAACCTGAACAGAGGATTCACATAGTTGCTAAACTTGAAGCTGAAGATCCTCATGGCATGTGGACTGCTCTGGAGAATGCCCACAGACAGAAGAAGCCTGCCCAGTGCTTTAATGCTTATGAGAGATTGCTCTCTTTGCAAAAAACTGATGAGGAGTCACTTACTCAGTTTGCTGGTTGTGTGAGAGCTGCTCTACTCGATGTCCAGGCTCTCAGAGACAAGTCTTTTACTCTGGAGCTTTTAGACGATGAGCTGGCTTCTATGGCATTGCTGAAAGGCCTTCCTGCTGAAAAATATGCAAATCTTCGCACCTCACTCCTCATGACCACCAATCTGTCCATGTCTGACCTCACACAAGCACTTGCACTTGAGGAAGCAAACACAAACCAGTCTGCTTTTGATCTTGCACACAGAGCTTTCACTAAACCCACCAGTGGAAAGTCCTCTAAAGCGTCCAAACAGTGCACATTCTGTGGCAGAAATGGTCATGAGTTGAGTCAGTGCTTTGACATGCGAAATGCAAGCAAGAAGAAGAAAGAGGAGTTGAAGAACAACAAGGGCAAGGGCAAACTCCAGGAAGAAGCCAAGATTGTGGAAGAAGCTGATGCTGAATTTGCTGGAAATGCAAGTACCTCTGATTTCACCAATCCCCATTCGCCTCTTTTGCTTAATGCTTCAACTGACTGGATCACAGACACAGGTGCCACTTGCCACATGACCCCACATCGCCACTGGTTCTCTAAATACATGCCCCAGAGAACACCAGTAAGGCTGGCAAATGATACAACAATCTACTCAGTTGGAATTGGCTCTGTGAAGTTCCAGGCAGTTGTGAATGGGAAAAGAGGATGTTTACTTGAATTTCATCGTGTACTTCATGTTCCTGAACTAAAGAATAATCTACTATCTGTCTTGTATTTAACTTGCAATAAAGACTACATTGTCACCATTACAAAAAACAAGATGCTGTTCAGAAGAAACAAGACTCTCTTGTTTACTGCCACAGTTAACTCGCGTTTTACTGGCATTCTAGATGGCACTGTTGTTCCAATGACACAGTATGCCAACTTGGCCAACACTCTGCCTCTAGATTATGCTCTGTGGCATCGTCGTTTTGGACACTTGAATGTACAAGACATTAAACGCATTTTCAAGCATCAGCTGGTATCTGGTGCAAAGCTGCACTCAGAGACTCTCCCAGACCCAATTTGTGAACCCTGCATTGCAGGTAAACAAACTCGTGCAGATGTGCCCAAATCTGTTAATTCTAGATGTTCTGGTTTACTTGAGTTAATTCACTCTGACTTGCATGGTCCACTACCTGTTAGAAGCAGAGTGGGAGCTTACTGCTATTGGATCACTTTCATAGATGATGCTAGCAGGTACTAGACTGTTGCACCACTCAGAAACAAGTCAGATGCATTTGCTGCTTTTAAAGCATTTAAAGCACTTGCAGAGAACCAGTTAAACGCTAGAATCAAGGCATTGCATGATGACAAAGGAGGAGAGTACATGTCAAAAGAATGGGATGAACTGTGCATCTCTTCTGGCATACAGCGCTTCCACACTCTCAGAGCTGAACCACACCAGAATGGAGTTGCAGAAAGAGCAAACAGGACTATCAAGGAAGCAGTTACCACTATGCTCAATGAGGCCTGCTTACCCTCGAGTTTCTGGTGGGATGCTGTATCAACTTTTACACACATCCACAATAGATCCCCCACTTCTGCTCTAAAAAATATCACTCCATATGAACTGTGGTTCAAGAAAAAACCAGATGTGTTGCATTTTCGAGTTTTTGGCTGCACTGCCTATGTGCACATCAAGTCTGACCAGAGAAAACAGCTTGAATCTCATACACAGAAGTGTGTCTTCATTGGGTACCCATCTAACTTCAAAGGATGGCGGTTTTACAACCCAGACACAAAGAAAGAGATTATCAGCAACTCTGTTGTCTTTGATGAAAGAACACATTCTGGAACTTCTAAAAGCAAAGTGGACTTGAAAGTACCAGGATTAACAGACTCTGTTGATCTGGTGGGAGAGTACAATACAGTGGATCTGCCAGAGCTGCCTGATACTTCTCAAACTACCACAAAGCCCAAAAATGCGCCACAAACTCCAGTTGAGCAATCTGCCCCTTCTACTCCAAAACAAACTCCACCCTCTTCTCCACCTCAGCGGCCAGTTACACCTGAAACACCAGTTACTCCACTACAAGTACCACCCACTCCTGCTCCTCCCACTCGCCATTTACCCCTCAGAAGATCTGCAAGAACTAGAACTGCACCAGTACAATATTGGAATGTGCAACAACAACTTGAGCACAGACACAATATGCATTCTAGAGAGAATTCACAGCAACCAGAGCTTGAAGCGGCACAAGAAGAGCAAGCTACTGATGAGCAAGAAGCTGAACTTGTTATTGCTGAGAATGGTGGACTGAGCGAAGCAGAGATTGCACATCTTGTGTACACTGGTGTTGAAAACTTTGCACTCAATGTAGCTTGCAACACAGAGTAACTGACGTTTGAGCAGGCTTATGAGCATGTGTATCTCACTACCAGTGGTTTCAAACAGATGCAGCACAATGGATCCAAGCAGCACATGAGGAGATCCAAGCACTCTTGCAGAATGGGACTTGGACAGCAGAGGAGCTACCACAAGGGCGAAAGGCTGTTGGCAACAGATGGGTCTTCAAGCTCAAAAGAAAACCAGATGGTTCTATTGAGCGCTACAAAGCAAGACTTGTGGTAAAAGGGTTTTCTCAGCGCCCTGGCTTTGACTTTGATGAGACATTCTCTCCAACTGCCAAATGGGCTGCTTTGAGAACAATCATGGCACTTGTTGCAATTGAGGACTTGGAACTCATCTCTGCTGATATCTCCAATGCGTTTTTAAATGGTGATATTGACCATGAAGTGTATATGGAGATGCCAGAGGGTCATGATGTACTTGGACTCAACAAACCAGGTGCTGGTTATGTGCTTAAACTGCTTAAAGCGCTATATGGGTTAAAACAGGCTGGCAGACAATGGTACAAAAAGTTGGATAGTTCTTTGTCTTCAATGGGTTTCAACAAAATCAAGGTGGATCATGCAATCTGGGTGTTTAAACAAGAAGATGTGCGAATTACTGTACCAGCTTATGTTGATGATTTATGATTGCTACAAAAAAGCACTCTGATGCACAAAGAACACTTTCCCAGCTTCGCTCTCACTTCAAACTCAGAGATCTTGGTCCTACTTCATTTATTCTTGGTGTGCAAGTTGAAAGAAATCGCTCCAAACACTCTCTTTCACTCTCACAGAGGCAGTACATTGTGAACTTGCTTCAAAACTACCACATGTCTGACTGCAAGCCTGTTGACACTCCACTTGACCCAAATCACCAACTTTCCAAAGAACAAAGCCCCAAAACAGAAGAAGAGCAAATCAAGATGTGCAGCTATCCATATGCACAACTTGTTGGCTCTCTGATGTACTTGGCCATTTGCACTCGTCCTGATATCTCAACTGCTGTTGGCAAACTTGGACAGTTCAGTTCCAATTCTGGTCTTGCTCATTGGAAAGCTGCTCAGCATCTGCTTCGCTATTTACAAGGCACCAAAGATTACAAGTTGACTTATGCACTAGACCTTTCGCAAACTGAGCTGTTCACAAGCTACACTGATGCAGACTTTGCTGGTGACAAGTCAACAAGAAAATCCATGAGTGGAATAGTGATAAAGATGGGAACTGGAGCAGTTAGCTGGTCTAGCAAGCTGCAAGGCATTGTAACACTGTCAACAACTGAGGCAGAATATGTAGCTGCAGTCACAGCAGGACAAGAGATCATTTGGCTTCACTATTTGCTCACTGAACTTGGCTACAAGATGGATGGTCCCTCTACACTGTTTGTTGACAACAACTCAGCAGTACAAGTCGCAAAAAACCCAGAACACCATGGCAGAATCAAACACTTAGACCTGAGATACTACTGGCTCAGAGATCAAGTAAACATGGGTGTTATTCGGATTTTGCACTTGAGAACAGATGAAATGCCTGCAGACTTGATGACCAAAGCACTGGGGAGAATCAAAGTGTGAAACGCAGAGAACGAGAGGAAGCTGTGTATCACACTTGTTGAAACACAGTGCACAACTTGCAAGAGTCAGCTTGACACAAAGTACAAAGTACTGGGTCAGTGGTGATGAGAGAAGACAGTTGGCTGACTACATGCTTTATATATACAGCTAGCTAAATATGCTCAAGTATTTGAGTAAGCTACAGCTAAAAGTATTTGCTAAGTAAGTGATAGCTAAAAGACCTCAGCTGAGTAATATCACATGAGCCATTACTAAGGTGGTCATGTGAAAGAAGATGGATAAGATAAGATAAGAAATGAAAAATGAAAAATGACAAGTCATGAAAACCAGTATTGTGCATGAGTGCTGGAGCACTTATTTCAACACTCCCACCTGATCCTAGCAGTCTGCCAATCCAATCATCTTTGTGAACAACTGCACTTTGATTCTCCCCAGTGCTTTGGTCATCAAGTCTGCAGGCATTTCATCTGTTCTCAAGTGCAAAATCCGAATAACACCCATGTTTACTTGATCTCTGAGCCAGTAGTATCTCAGGTCCAAGTGTTTGATTCTGCCATGGTGTTCTGGGTTTTTTGCAACTTGTACTGCTGAGTTGTTGTCAACAAACAGTGTAGAGGGACCATCCATCTTGTAACCAAGTTCAGTGAGCAAGTAGCGAAGCCAAATGATCTCTTGTCCTGCTGTGACTGCAGCTACATATTCTGCCTCAGTTGTTGACAGTGTTACAATGCCTTGCAGCTTGCTAGACCAGCTAACTGCTCCAGTTCCCATCTTTATCACTATTCCACTCATGGATTTTCTTGTTGACTTGTCACCAGCAAAGTCTGCATCAGTGTAGCTTGTGAACAGCTCAGTTTGCGAAAGGTCTAGTGCATAAGTCAACTTGTAATCTTTGGTGCCTTGTAAATAGCGAAGCAGATGCTGAGCAGCTTTCCAATGAGCAAGACCAGAATTGGAACTGAACTGTCCAAGTTTGCCAACAGCAGTTGAGATATCAGGACGAGTGCAAATGGCCAAGTACATCAGAGAGCCAACAAGTTGTGCATATGGATAGCTGCACATCTTGATTTGCTCTTCTTCTGTTTTGGGGCTTTGTTCTTTGGAAAGTTGGTGATTTGGGTCAAGTGGAGTGTCAACAGGCTTGCAGTCAGACATGTGGTAGTTTTGAAGCAAGTTCACAATGTACTGCCTCTGTGAGAGTGAAAGAGAGTGTTTGGAGCGATTTCTTTCAACTTGCACACCAAGAATAAATGAAGTAGGACCAAGATCTCTGAGTTTGAAATGAGAGCAAAGCTGGGAAAGTGTTCTTTGTGCATCAGAGTGCTTTTTTGTAGCAATCATAAGATCATCAACATAAGCTGGCACAATAATTCGCACATCTCCTTGTTTAAACACCCAGATTGCATGATCCACCTTGATTTTGTTGAAACCCATTGAAGACAAAGTACTGTCCAACTTCTTGTACCTATGTCCAAAAGTCCTTTATTTATAGCCTTCTAATACATCATGAGTATACCTTTATTCTTTTTATAACCCTAAGAGCACTTGCTCCACAAGTCCCTGAAAACTTTGTGTATCTCACATATGTCTAAACCCTTAACATCTCTGCTCCACTGTCTATACAATCACATTACTCCCTTAAGACTCTTAAATCTGATCTAGAGAGATTCCCAATCTCCTGACCCTGAGTTAGAGTTCACTGCCCTGATCTCTCAATAACTCCAATTGTGGCTGAATTGTGTTGTGTGTTTGCTCCACAAGGACCTTGTATAGTCCGTGTCAACCCAGCAGGCCACACGCTGTTTTGCTTTGAAGTATTAATGATATCCCCATCATATGTATCCAAGCACATTGATTAACTTTCCTTGGTAGCTAATGGAGTAAGAGTATTCCCCATTTTAGGAGGTCCTGTGGTATCACTTGATAGTGAACTACACTATTGCTGCATTGTTCTTTATGCTGGTGTCCAGTCTTTCTATATTCATTAAGACAACAATCTTAACTTAACTCCAGACCTTTTTCTTCCTCCTTATCTCCAAGAAAGTAATGTAGTGAAAAGTCCAAACATTTGGCTCCTAATGAAAGAATTCTTGAATAGAATCATTGGTCCAGTACTTCTGTAATTGTACTTGTTACGAACAAGACTAAATTTCTATTTTCTTCTGAGTTCTCTATTTACCAATATTGATGTGTTATTGATGTGTTGTTTATTACTTCCAACCACACATTTTTGTTGACTCAGCTTACATGACTCATGCATTGCTTACTCATTCTCACATGACTCATTTATTATTAATTGACTCTACTTCACAACTGACTCATTCTTTGATTTATCATCCATTATCTATTGCTTATTAATCACAGTTTCCACAAGTATATAAGCCTGGCAATCTACAAGAGAACTCCTCACACACTTCATTTTCTGACTGTCACCACTATAAGTTAACCTCTTGTAGAGTTCTCTCACAGGTATGCATATTGTCTTAAATAGTACTTGAATATAACTAATTTGTAGAGTTCTCTCACAGTGAGACAACAGCTACTGAGCTTACTAGTGGTCTTGAGTGTCAAGATGAACTGTGTACACAATCACTGTTATTGCCACATCAGTGCTTACGCAAGCAATGAGCTTGTCTAACCATTGTGGTCGTAACATTAGGTTAACTTTATCAACTCACTACCATTAGTGAATAGACTCATCCAACATCAACCTCAAGGAAAGCAGTCTCAACCAAACACACACACAAAGAACTTTTCAATTTACTCCACTTATCTGTCAATCACCCATTGTTATTGGGACACTGCTCGTTTTTATCATTGCACTACTTTTTGTCTTTGTCGTCTTCAAAGTCTCAAAACACTAGACAATGACAGACACACCTCTCCACCAAACACGTGCTTGGACACAGGTTGAAATAACGAATCTTGTCAATGGCATCACAAGACCAATCACTGCACAGCTTCACAAACTTCTAGGCAGAGTTGAAGCACTCGAGAATCAGCTAACAATAGTCAGTGATAGACTCAAAGAAGTTAGAAGAGCAGGACTCACCCTGCAAGGACTTGTACTTGGACTAAGCTCTCATATCCATGCACTAGAGACTTGAATGAATGACTTGTATACAAACACAATGGACCCCACAGAAATCGTCCTGGACTTGCAAACAGAGACACTTATTCTGGCACAATGACTTAATAGTATACAGGCAGAAAACATTTTTCACTACAAGCGCAATGATGTCAACCAATCAGAGGAGTTTGCGGGCGAACATTCCAAATTCAACACATTTATCTTTCAGCTTTGCCTCTACTTTAATGCTAAAGAAGACATGTACTCAAGCAACAAACATTGATGCACATATATCCTCTTGCATATCAAAAAACCAGGCTATGAACTTGTGAAAAAAATAGCAGACTCTTTAGACACAATGAACAAATATCCAGAAGTACACAATATCAACCTGTTCTACAAATACATAGAAGCATGGTTCGGACCTCACAATAAAAAGGGAGACACAGAGAGGCAACTACGCACTCTCAAGCTAAGCAGCTACAAAGACATTGAGACATACAATACAGAATTCCAAAGACTCACTGTCATGACAAAATGGAGCAATGGCACACTGGCTAGCCAATATGAACTCGGACTAACAGTAGAAGTGAAAAAATACATGGTATCAATCATACCACACGCACAGACAGTTGCAGAATTCATAACACAAGCAAGCACAATCTGCAAAAATTTGCAATGTACAAGAAATCTCACTTCAACAACTACTACCACCACCACCACCACTACTACTACTACTACTACTGGAACAGGCAAAAACAATGCTATGGAAGTAGATGCACTGCGCACGACACTAACCCCAACTCGTGTACCACAACCAGAACTCAAACGTTGCAGACAAACTAACAAATGTCTGAAATGTGGATACAAAGGGCATCAAGCAAATGAGTGTTGGACTGGTTGGAGATACACTCCCAACAGCACCAGCAGTAGCAGCCAGAACAGCACATGGAGAGCCAAAGCGGCAACCATGAGAGAGGAAAAGAGAAAAGAAATGGCTTCGGTTAAGGAGGTGGAACAAGGGAAAAGTGAGTAGCAAACTCTTGAGGAAGTCAGAGCAATGCTTGCTAAGTTGCTAAAAACAGACAAGGTTGAGGAAACTCCCAAGTCATCTTTTTAGAAGCATCACAGCAGACAGTTGCACCACTCATGATGCAGAACACAGTCTCGTTTAATCAGAAATACAATGTTGTTAAAGTGAATGTATCCAATATCTATATATCTCAGAATAAAAATCTACATTGACAGATACACATTCCAAAAACACAGAAAGGAGAGAACTATTCTGCAACTACCTAAGCAATGATCAATAGCGGAGCCTCTACAAGTTTCCTTAACTGGCGTTTTGTAAAAAGAAACAATGTCACCACTCAAAAACTTACCACCCTGATACCTCTTCAAAATGCGATGGGTGCTATCACCCACACAGCCCAACTTCAGTTAATCATTGGACAACACTGCGAAATGATTAACTTTGTGATAACAGACATTGGCACTGACAAAGTAATCATGAGTATTAACTGGTTTTATTACCACAACCCAAACATTAACTGGAGAGAAAGACAAATACAATTCAAATGTTGTTCACCAGACTATAACATAAAGAGAAACAAAAAAATTACCTCCAAACAGACTCATAAAACACAGACTCAAAAAATGAATTTGAATAAAGTTATGATGAAGGCAGCTGAAAAAGAGGAAGAAGAAGGCAGGATAAAATGGGAGAAGAGGCCGCTGATGATGAAGAGGATGAGGATGCAGGAAATGGAGGAGAAAATGGAGCTGGAATGGTTTGAAGAAGAGGAAGGAGACCAGTTCTTTACCTCCAGTAGCGAGAAGGTTACTTTTAAATTAGCTGCAACTTACACATACACGCAGACAATAGCACAACAACAAGGACCAAAAGTGGCAAGCAAGATTCTAGAAGAGTTCAAAATCTTTGTAGACGTATTCTCTAAACAAGCATTAGAGCAAATGCCAGTATCAAAACCATATGACCACAGTATTGATCTTGTACCAGGTGCAACACCCTTGTTTTCTATAGTATACCCACTAGCACCCAATGAAAGTGAAGCGATGAATGAGTACTTAAGAGAAAACTTGGCAAAAGGTTATATCAGACCATCAAAATCACCAGCAGCGGCTCCAGTATTCTTTGTTAAAAAGAAGGATGGCTCACAATGTCTTGTTGTTGACTACAGAAAACTGAATGCAATCACAATCAAAAACTGCTACTCACTACCTCTCACACAAACTCTAGTAGACTGCTTAGCTAAAACACAAGTATTCTTTAAGCTAGATTTACGATGGAGATACAATAACATTCGCATTAAGGAGGAAAACCAGTGGAAAGCAACATTTAGAACACCACAAGAACTTTACGAACCAGTGGTGATGAACTTTGGTCTGACAAACGCCCCAGCTACGTTTTAACACATGATGGATAACCTCTTTAAAGACCTTGAAGGAGTCTATGTAGTGATCTACTTAGATGATATCTTGATCTTTTCTCCAGATTACCAGAGTTATATGATACATGTTAAAGAAGTACTACAGCAATTACAAGAGAACGACCTGTTTTGTAAACCAGAAAAATGCGAGTTCTACAAGAAGTGAGTAGAGTTTCTGGGCATGATAATCTTTAAAGAACACATACAGATGGATCCCGCTAAAGTTGAAGCAGTACTAAAATGGCCTACCCCCAAGAAGCTCAAAGAACTACAAGCATTTTTAGGGTTTGCCAACTTCTATTGTCACTTTATCCTCAACTTCTTGCATGAAGTAAACCTATTAACTCAACCAATGTGCAAAGACACAGTATAGCAGTGGGGAGAAAAACAAGAACAGGCTTTTCAAATGCTAAAACAGGCATTCACTTCCGCACCAATACTAACAATAGCAGATCTTACACAACCATTTATTGTTGAATGTGATGCATCAGACTACGCAACAGGGGCAGTACTATCACAAAAAAGGACTGACAGAAAAATACATCCTATTGCTTTTTACTCACAGACACTAAATGAAGCAAAACTATGAGATTTATGATAAAAAGTTACTCACTATTATTCGTGCACTAGAAGAGTGGAGACACTATTTAGAAGGGAGAGAACACTCAGTACAGATTATCTCAGATCACAAAAATCTCCTCTACTTCTCCACATCTAGAACATTGACATGATGACAGGCAAGATGGAGCCTGTTTTTAAGCTGCTTTAACTATGAGATCATACATTGACCTAGAAGACTGGGAGGAAAGCCAGATGCACTGTCAAGAATGCTTCATTTACAACCCAAAAAAGCTGACAACCAAAGTAAAATACTAATCGATCCCAAAGTACTAAAAGTTAAAGCCTTACGACAAGGCATGACTCAGATTGAAGGTAATAAAGAATTGTTAAAAGAGATAAGGGAGGAAATAGGAGTGAAAGAAGAATTGACAGAGTCATTAAGAAGGATTGAGGAGATAGGGCTGAGAGCACTGAGAAAAGAGATTGAGGAATGGAACACAGAAGATAGTCTAATACTGTTCAGAGTCCATTCACTAGTGGTAGTGAGTTTAGTGAAGATAACCTAATGTTATGACTGCAGTGATTAGATGAGCCCGTTGCTCACGTAAGTACTGATGTGGCAATAACAGTAGTTGTTGGACACAGTTCGTCTTAGCGCTCAAGACTATTAGTAACTCAGTAGCCATTGTCTCACTGTGAGAGAACTCTACAAGTTAGTTATATTCAAGTGCTACTTAATACAATATGCATACTTATGAGAGAACTCTACAAGAGGTTAACTTATAGTGGTGACAGTCAGAAAATGAAGTGTGTGAGGAGTTCTCTTGTAGATTGCCAGGCTTATATACTTGTGGAAACTGTGATTAATAAGCAATAGATAATGGATGATAAATCAAAGAATGTGTCAGTTGTGAAGTAGAGTCAATTAATAATAAATGAGTCATGTGAGAATGAGTAAATGATGCATGAGTCATGTAAGCTGAATCAACGAGAGTGTGTGGTTGGAAGTAATAAACAACACATCAACAACACGTCAACATTAGTAAATAGGGGACTTAGAAGAAAATAGAAATTTAGTCCTGTTTGTAACAATGAGTGATAAAGCAAAGTATGATGAATGACTCATCCAGATAAAGAACTACATATACAATGCACAAAAGATACTGGTCACAGGAGAAAATCAAATATGCTTTGTATGCTTTTATATGACAAGACCCAATGCTAGAGCTTGGAAGCAGGAGCAACTGGATAAAAGAACAGATAGTGGAAACTGGGATTGGAATGATTTTGAGAAAGAACTTAAAACATGTTTCAAGGATGCTCATGAACAACAGCATGCTCAGCAGAAGATAACTGCCATGAAGCAAGGAGATGACTCAGCTGAAAAGTTCTTCACAAAACTCTCCTTGACTTGAGCTCGTGCTAGAATAACTGGTGTTGCCTTTGAACTTTTGATTATCAACCATTTGAGGACAGCCCTTTGAAATGACATTATGATGACTATCTTGGCAACTGGTAATAAACCTACCATAGTAAAAGGATGGAGGACAATAGCAACTAAGATTGACAATACAATAACAGTCAATAAGCCTTGTTTCAACCACAGACCCTCTTTATTCAAACCTACACCTTGTCCTACTCTCACACTCTTTAAAGTAAACCCTACACCTGTGAATCACTCAGTAGAAGAACCCATGGATGTTAATAAAATGAGGAAAGAAGAACACTGCTTCAGATGTCAACAGAAAGACCATTTGTCACGCGATTGCCCTTAGAAACCAAGGATGTCAGTAAAAGAATTACTGCAAAAAATGACAGAAGATGAAAGGAAAGAAATAGGCAGATGTTATAGCAGAAATGAAGGAATCAGATTTTGCTTAACCTCAGTTGCAGACATGTTTTCTAAGGTATATGGTTCAAGTTTTAACACCTTCACTCCTAATTTATGTCTAACAACTACATGTACCAGTAGTTTGCTTCGAAATACAGTTGTTGAACCAAAACAAGAACCAAAAACCACATCCCAAACCTTTCCCAAACCCTTCACCCTAAAATGGACTTTACAATGAATTAGAAAAGACTCTGAAGACCATGCTCTGTTGGCACTCAAAAGCCTAGTTCATAAGAAAAGAACTCAAAAAGCCACCACAGAGACACTTCAAGCTATCTCCAAACTAGATGACAAGACAGTTCTAAAAGCACTTTATTCTCTACAATAACCCAAACAATACATTTGAGGGTCACAAGGACACCAGCTAGACTTATCTGCACAACTCACTACTCTAGAGGATCAGCGAACCTTTAAAGTTAAAGCTCTACTAGACTCTAGATGCACTGATTCATGCATAGACAGAGAATTTGTCTGCAAACACCAAATCCCTATCCAGAAAACACCCATCCCTATCCCCATTTACAATGCAGACGGAACAAGAAACCAAGCAGGATCTATTATAGAATTAGCAGAACTGATGACATCAATTGGTGAACACAAAGAGTGAATCTAGCTAGCAGTCACCAGTTTGGGAAAGTCAGACCTGTTTATTGGACATGAATGGCTGAAGTTCCACAACCTCAGTATAGACTGGAACAAAGGAGAAGTCACTCTCAACTATTGCCTAGAAACATGCGGACAAGCACATGACAAGATACAGCAATTAGACTACCATATCAACTCTATCAGCTCAGAATTAGAGGAAGGAGACCATATTTTCATACTGGATTGGCTAGGCTATCAGCAAGAGAAGAAGTATGTTAGACAAATGGAGCTGGCTTACAGGGTATGTGTTACA
>NBAZ01000055.1:0-45211 GCA_002794735.1 Pyrrhoderma lamaoense
CTCTGAAATTTATGAGCCTATAAAGTTTCGGGAGAACCTTTTCCGTTGTTTATATCGCGAGTTGCATCGCGAGTCTACTCTTCAAGGAAGAAGAAATTTTTTAAACTGTACCCGTAATGTTCCTGAATATTTCATGGAATTTCGTATCACTCTGGAGGAGTTACGCCAGCTAATGGTGAATACATATTTCAAAAATGAAAAGGATAAATCCAAGCCCATCTTGTTGAATGAAAGTGCAAGCCTTCATACGGAATTCCTGAAAAGACTTCGCATGATTGAGTTGGATAGCTTTGAGGTTAAGGCCTTCGTCATGAGCTACGGCGATACGAGAAGGAGTGATGATGATGATGATGATGAGAGGGAGGAGGAGGAGGAGGGGAGGGGAAATTGAAAGAGGAGAGGGGAAGGGGGAGGGAAGGGCAAGAGGAAGGGGGAGGAGGGGAGGAGCCGGAAGAGGGCAAGGAAGGGCAAGGGCAAGGGGGAAAGGGAAAGGTAGAGGTAGAAGATAGTGGAGGGGAATGTTATAGCTATTATTAAGTACAAAGGCATGTATTGTCTCACTTAGAAGTACATGTATTAAACACACGGAAGCAACAGGAGGAGAAAGTAGAAAGCAATCACTTGTCGCAAGAGAAAGGAAATGGAGGATAATTGCACTTTCTTACAAAACATAGATACTAGATAGAACTCGAAAATAATTGTGACATGACAAGTGAAGTAGCATTGCAAGTAACAATTATGTCGCAGTTTCCGTCACCATAATAGAACTTGGCTGTGACAACATACAATCGTCTCTTTCAACAAATCACAGATGAGTAAACTATACCAAACCGGTTCATCAATAAATACTGTAATCATATCTCTGATCTCCCCTCTACTCTTGACTTCGGTATGGACATAACGGAGAATCTGAGCTCTTTCCCATAATAAGCAAAGTAGAATAAGGTCTTCTTCAGGCACACACCATCTCTCTGATTATACTTCAAGCTGGAATGTCAGATTCCGCCCGAATGAGTAATTATAAGTGACAAAGTAGAGGGGCATGGGGCATGGGAAGTGGTAAAATAATATAATCAAGGATGGAGAGCACATAGTATATGCTTATAAAACTGGTGGTTGCCTGGTCACTAGACGGTTTACACGAAACAGCCAATGTTGACCCGAACCATTGCTGACTGCACTATTCCGCAGTTTTAGCACAAGCAGCTTGAAAGGCAACAAGCTGAGGCATACAAGTGCATAGAGGCAGTCACAAAGAGTTGAAGCGAATACAATAAGAAGGATATATTATACGAAGATGATAAAACATAGTAGGCAATAGCACGGGGAATATGAGGATATTCTAATAAGGAAAGTAGAACAGATAAAGGTTGTTTGATACTCTAGCCATTGATACTTCCGATACGACTGCTCCCGGTACATTATGGCCAGGCACGCCTAAGTTTCTAGATTTAGAGTAGCGCGAGATAGATTGCACAGAGACACATACCTTGCTCTCACTGGAAAACGATAATCCCTTCGCTCGATAACACAATTGTAAACAGTTTTCTCATAAGAAAAATAGTGAGCGAGAACAACATCAAAATCACCCATATTTTCCTTAGCGTCACGAAGAAGAGAAAGGCATGTCGTGTGAAGTCCCTCAAATTCATCACTTTCCTCTGTTTGAAACCTGATGACAATAGGCTTACTTAGCTCCTCCTTCCTATACGTGGTTTCAATTGATCCACGCAATACCATTAAAGTCAATTGAAAGTCGGAGAAATATCGGGGAATGCACCCCTCAACAAAATATTCGAATGTCTCGTCAAATCGAAGAAAATGAGCACGAGCTGTAGAGGTCAGAGTTCCAGGGAATATAGTCTGCTTATTTCTCCAACGGATACTAGACGACATATGATCAAGTTCATCGTCTTCGGAAGGTGCCTTTTTCTCGAATGAAAACAACGTCCAAATTGCGACCCACCAAATCGACTCAATATCGTGAATATAATTATAACAGAATCCAGTACCGCCATTCGTCTTTGCACCAATAGAGTTCTGTTCTGGTTCTGCTGTAGTTGCACGACTCTTCTTCATTAAGGCATCTCCTTTTTTATCGCCGTACTCCTCTTTACCTTTCGCAAACAAGTACTGTCCAGAGGCTATCTCATTAGACATGAAGTCAAGGGTACCCTGTAAGCAAGGATTTAGATATAGTATTAATTGGTGGCATGGTGTTATATTACTGCATACAATTCGCGCATCACATGTAGCACCAGCACCGACCTTCTTCGCGAATTCAAGGTCACCGAGCATCCCTCTCCTCTCATTCGTCACGGGATCTACATATAAATAGATATTACCAGCACATATATCGTCATGCACCCATCCTGCTTTATGAATACGCAGAAGAGCTAGTTATTATCGGTATCGGTGTCAGGTGTTACAAGAATAAAGCTGGATCAATCAAAATACTCACTCTCAATCACGGCGACCAATACAGTCATTATCTCTTTACTGTTAGTCAGTTTATAGAACGGGATAGCAACCTCATTATACAAGATACGATAATGAGTATGATGAGAATAGCCTTCTCTTTGGTTACCCTCACGAGATTGTGCATCTTTATGAATAGAATGAGTTTTTCCTTGAGCACCGTTATTTGTTCTTGCAGCTCTTTTAACAGATGAAAGCCTTTGAGGAGTCAGAGGTGAATAGTCAGGCAATTCATATAGAAGTGTCACTCCTTCAGCGTGATCCTTGATATCATTCACTTCTGCCTGTTCACATGCCAAATACGAAAGGAGACGACCATCAACATACTTACGATCATCAAGATCAGTAATATCATCCAATATCATGTCTCGAATTTTGGGTTCAGAGATCCACTTATCCGCCAGCCAATAGTCCTTGAGTATGACTATGCCTGCCTTTTTACCTTCAACAATATATTGAGCTTCGTATACACGAGTTCCTGGTCCGACAACCATCCTTGCTCGCTGAAGAGAGTGGGCCTGCAATTCATCTACTTGTATAATGTTCCCTGAGATATCGATTGTACAAACACGCTCTCCATCAATATAACTTGTAGATATCGTTGCATCCCATCCAAGTTCAACACTGGAGGCGTACAATAATGAGAGGAGTATTTTAACAACACTTCGATAATCCTTCATATACATACATTAGTATCGATGTGTACTCTAGTGAAAAAATTTGCACACCTTATTGATATCGAATTCATCACTGACAAGTATGGCTCTTCTGGAGAGGAACCATACTTGCATAGCGGTATTAGTCATACGAGTCCCGTATACGAATCTCCGGCAAGGATCGTAAGCCATTATATACTGCATAGGATACGTAGACTGTTCAATGTCCTATTCCAGATATTAACATCGTGGGGCTACTTCAAATTAGGAATGACTTACATCATGAATACTAATCATGTTATTCTTGCTGAAAGAGATAGGAACAGCGATATTATACCAGTATCTTTCATTCGTGTACTTCTCTATAGTATCTGAAAGGAACAGTGCTGTGCCACAAGTGAGATTTCCAGACAAGCGTACTTGATTCCTGGCGATCTCAATCTCTCGATCACTTGGAATAGATTCGGATGATATTCTGTTTACCTCACTATTCAGTGAGCTTATAATGTCGGTCAATAGTCTCTTGAGAAATGCTGTGTTTTTACTGTCATTCTTAGTAGTCTTGTTTATGCCATTCCATTCAAATCTTCCTCCTCGTAGACCGTTTAGGACACATCTTCTCTTCAATCCATTACAAATCCTGTCGATATCGAATCCTTGATTGAGCGGTGGCAGGAGATGCTCAAAGAGATATTCGTCAGATACCTGGAACTCTGGTAATCCAATATCTTTCATTGTCCGCCTCTGCTTTGACTCGTGCTATCCAATGTCTATTATAGTATATCCTTCTTGTTTGCCCGTAAGTTCAGTGAGTTGCACTGAGTGCCTGAGTCTCAAATTTCTGCGAAGCTATATAGAAGTATGTTGAATAATCGTGTAAAAGAATGCTTTCTGCTAATACTGGAGGATCCTACCTGTCTCTCTTTTAGTTGTTTCTAGATGTCCTTTAGGCTTCTCTGCGCCTTTGTGATGAGTAAAGGTAGATGATAAGAGCTTTAGATCCGAGATGCAAGCCCTAGTGTCTCGACTCGGTCCTTATGCTCAGATTCAAGCACTAACAGTGGGATGTCGTGATCTTGGTAGTTTAAAGTGGTTTCAGGACAAGCGCGACTAGTTACAATAGGAGTGCCCTAATCTGTAATACACACGTGTTATATTCTTTGAGGTGAGGTGTTAATGAATTAAGTCATAAGAAGAGTACTAGAATAGATACGGATCAGGGGAAACTAGAGAACTACTTATCTGTTTTACAGAACAGTGTAAGGTGATATAGAAGCAAATTATATAATCGAATTGGATGAAAGAACGGTACACTCAATATATTGGGGTATCGACCATCAACCGCTTCTCCAATCACAATTGATATAACCTTAGTTTTTAATATTATTCGTTTCGCTCATCCATGCCACAATTAACCTCAGATCTTTTTGATCATATATCTAGGTGTGCTCTATTCATAATATAGCTATGAAATACCCGAGAACTTCATCAGGGTTAACAATACGATACAGTCCTAAGTACCATGATCACACCCATCACTCTCTGGACCTTGACTGGAACACCAGAAGTTGGACTGGAGAGCAGAAACTACCCGAAGAAGTAATTGTCTTTACTAAGCTACAGAAGAATATAGGGATTGAGAAGAGCTAAAGATATATAATGAAAGGATGAGGGCACCTAGTACAGACTCGTTTAACCCAGTAGCCTATTGGTTAACAAGGGCTTATAACAAATCAATCAATGTTGACCCGAATTTCTGTTGGTGCTTGTTTCTCCTTCTTTATGCAAAAAATTGACCCATGCATGAAAACGGTAAAAAATATCGAAGCAGGTTGAAAACTTGACCGGCTATCAACTTAATTGGTCCTACACCATCATCTCCGTCATCGTTATCACTGATATGTAAGTAGTGTCCGGTGTCTATCTCTGTGGCAATGAGCTCAAGGGTACCCTGGAAGCAATGGTATCAGATAAACTGGAAGTAGGTAGCGCCAATTATTGCATACAGTTCGCATATCATAACTAGCACCAGCCGACCTACCTAGGTGTAGGCAGACTCTTAAACCCAAGTCCTTGCCACTAAAAGCGACTAACAGGTCCAACTCTGACCTTAAGTTAAGTTTTCATCAATATCTATAATAATAAGTGACCGTGACTTGCTAGTGACTCAGGCATTATTCGATATCTATACCCTGTCATTTGCTTGATGGATCCATTTATCTGTTTTGTTAAATTTACACGTATACGTGATCATGCGTCCTCGGAGGTACTGCCATTTTATTACTTATCTCTGCATTCTCTTACAACAGCTACTTAATCATTATCTTCTTTCCACCTAATGTTATTTACTCATTAAAATCTCGCTTGTAATCCATGTTACGTATTCGTTACGTGCACTTCGAACGTGACTAGTCGCGGACTACTTGAAACCATCTTTGACCCATGAGGCTACAATCACCCCTTTGCTACGGTTTGCATCTGGAAGTAGGAGTCTAAAACAGGATACTGGAAGTCTATCCTCAGACCATTGTCACATAGCCAGTACCTATATAATCCACGAAGAAACACAAGCCAGATTGAAAGGAAAAGTGAAGAAACAGTATAAAGGAGAATAGACGATTTGGGCCACCTCCTTACAATAATTTCAATGACTTGCGAATACTACGAGTCAAATATATTGGAAAACCTTCGATTCTCGGTAAACCAGGTATCTGATCAATATTTATCCGACCATGTTCTACCACCGATCCAGAAAGTGATTGATATTGAGAAGATATATGATAAACTGAAGAGAAGATTCGTCTACAAGGAGCTACGGAAAGGAAGATATGGATGGATCGATCTCAACAAGACCAAGAAGCGGAATCATAATAACGCTGCAATCCTTAAGGGACCAATGACTGATGTCCTGAATGCAATGATTGTTGGACCAAATGATATATCATCTGAATTATCGACAAGCATTCTGGAGTTGGAAACAGATGGGAATCGAATAGATTCATCCGAATATTTGCAAATCGACGGCGCACTACTCTTATCAGATGCGACAGAAAAAGATAAAAGTAGAAGGTGCTGGTATGATGTTGCCATTCCTATCTCGTTCAGCAAGGATGTCACAGAAAGCACTTCTGATGTGAGTCATCGTAGTTTTTGGAATAATTCAAAGTGATAACATCCTGAATAGGACATCGGACAAGTCATAAACTGCATGCACCATATAATGGCATATGATCCTTGCCGGAGATTCATATACGGAATACATATGACTGATACCACTATTCAGGTGTGCTTCCTCTCTAGACGTTCGATACTCAGTAGTAGTCAATTTGATCTCAATAAAGTGCGCAGTTCCGCTCATCTGTATACAAATCGATACTGATGAACGCATATGAAGGACCACCGAAGTGTTATCAAAGTACTTCTCTCTTTATTATATGCTTCCAATTCCGATCTTGGATGGGATCCGACCATCTCTGTCGATCTTGTTGAAGGCGAACGTAACTACATGATTGATATATCTGGAACTCTTGTATCAACAAATGAGTCACTCTCTCTTTCCCGCCAGCGAGCAGAGTGGGTTATTGGATCGGGAACACGTGTGTACAAGGCTCATAAGATCATCAATGGAAAGAAGGCAGGTATGGTCGTACTCAAGGATTATTGGTTATCAGATGGGCGGATTCCCGAACCTGATATTCGAGACATGATATTGAATGATATTACTGATCTTGACGACCGAGATTATGTTGATAAACATGTCCTTTCGTGCTCGGCATACGGACAAGTGAAGGTGGATGATGTTGTGGACCACACAGAAAGAGTGATACCTCGGAGTAAATCACCTGATCATTCACAGAAACTCAAAATCCCGACTCCTACAGAGGTTACAGATGATGATAAGAGTGTCAGAGTCAATAACGGTGCTCAAGAGGACATAAATAATACCTTCAAAAATCCAATGGTCCATGAGGATGACCAGAAAGAAAGTAATCCCCATCGGACTCACTACCGTATCTTGTATAATGAGGTCGCTATTCCGTTTTATGAACTGACCAACAGTAAGGATATACTGATTGTATTGATCGACGTGGTTGAGAGTGAGTGATGATTCTTTATTGATACCAGAATACCTGAATGTGATCATAATAAACTAGCTCTCCTACGCATCCACAAGGCAGGGTGGGTACATCGAGATATTAGTACAGGGAATATCTATCTATATTCAGATCCTGTGACGAATGAGAAGCGAGGAATGCTTGGGGACCTTGAATTTGCAAAGAAGGTCGGTACTGGTGCTAGATATGATGTGCGAATAGTATGCAATGTTTTCATCTCCTACTTCCCAATTCCAAGTTGTTTGATACTTTGTTTTTAGGGTACACTTGATTTCATGTCTATCGAAGTAGCTGCTGGAAAATACTTGTTTACCGAAAGAGGAACGGGAAACGATATACTCTCGAGGATGGATGCATATGAAAACGAGCAGACATCTAGCGATGCTCAATCGAATGTCGGCCCTGTCATATGCAACAACTACATCCACGATCTTGAATCAGTATGGTGGATCGCAGTTTGGGCGTTATTCTCATTTGAAAAAAAGATGCCATTAGGAGATGATGTACTTGATCCGATGGCATCCAGTACCCGTAGGAAGAATAAGCAAACTCTGTTCCCCGGCGTTCTGAGTTCTACGCATCGCGGACACTTCTTCTCTATTGAAGGTGATTTTGAGGCCTCTGTTGAAGGGTGTATTCCCCGATACTTCACCAAACTCGTGTACAATCTGCGAGCCTCACGTGAAGAGATTGTGAACACATATGAAAGAGAAGAAGTTGACGAGCCTACTGTCATCACATTCAAAGAAAACGATGATGGTAAGGGTGTATGTCTTCACAAGGCACTCCTTTCTGCCCTGCATAAGACGGAGAAAGTGATGGAAGATTTCGAGATTGTTCTCGTTCCCTCGTCTGATTCTAGGTCAACTACCACCAAACGAGCTATTGAAGGACAGACTGGACGTTTGCCAAAACGACAAAAGTATGTATCTCATTGAAAATTACCTCTCTTCGTTGTCTAGCTATAGTTATCTAGGTGCCATTGATTATAATCATCAACAAAACACCGGACACAGTCGTGGAAGGATATAATAAAATACTTGTAACTTATATTTTGATTTGTTTTCAATTTTTGCATACACTCGTTTCCCTCATGTTATGACATACTCAACCTACATAACACCGTATAATATCACATGTATGTTTCTTGTTGTATTTGAGCTATGTATTATAAGATGGTGGAGACAATACTTGTAGTAAGTAGGAAGAACTCAGGTCTCAATCGCAATTGTAGTGCAAACGACCATGTTCTGAGTCAAGACAAATCGATTCGCTTCATGTCTGTTAATTGTTAGCAACTGGGTTTGATGAGTTTGTACTGAGCGCTTCTCCATAATTTTTCTATATCTTCTATGCTTACTTACTTTTTTTAATGACATATGAACACTAATTCAGCTTCTAGTGAAACCTGAGTTGAAGTTCATCACAGAGCTTCTTCACAGAGATGATGCGCGAACGAGGAAGTTCTTGCCATATTTACAATAAAGAGATACCTGTTTCTTTCATATTCATAAGAACATATTTTTTTGGATCTATTGAGCTATAATCCGATGGATAAACTTGGTGAGTCGAATAAAGGCCCTGAATGAAGTCACATCAATGGTGATTTAGAGAGGTCGATATCTAAAAATAATAAGTGATAGTGACTTATATGTGACTCAAGTTTTGCTTCACTCATCTCGATGTTTGTCTTTTGTTAATTATTTGAACCCATCGTTCTGTTCTGTATTAACTACAACCAGTTCTTTGATTCGATATCACTTCATTATTTACCTCCCCATTCTCTTCCTCATGGTAATTGCTCATTGTCAATTCGCTTATTTCCGTTTTACGTGCTTATTACACACACTTCAAACGTGACTAGTTTTACTCGAAACCACCTTTGACTACTGAAGGTTGAAACTTCGATCACCTTTTTCTAGAGCTTGCATCTGAAAGTAGGAGTCTTGACCAGGATACTGTCCATTTCAATCACAGTCATATACGCATAACAGATACCTATACACCCCACGGTGACACAGGCCAAATTTCAGAGAAAGCGAAGACACGACTAAAATCATCTACGTATATTCGTTCAAAAGTGTTGAATACTACGATCCACGGCACAGAGCGATAATGGATAACTCTGGTTTATCGGTAAACCAGGTATCCGATCAATGCTTCTTCGACCATGTTTTACCACCGATCCAAAAAGTGATCGATATTGAGAGGATATGTGATAGGCTGAAGAGAAGATTCGTATTTAAGGAGCTACGGAAAGGAAGATATGGATGGATCGATCTCAACAAGGCCAAGAAGCGGAGTAAAAATAACGCTACAATCCTTAAGGGACCAATGACTGATGTCCTGAATGCAATGATTGATGGACCAAGTGATATATCATCTGAATTATCGACAAGCATTCTGGAGCTGGAAACAGACGGGAATCGTCTAGACTTATCCGAGTATTTTCAAATCGACGGCGCATTACTCTTGTCAGATGCGACAGAAAAGGATAAAAGTAGAAGGTGCTGGTATGATGTTGCCATTCCTATCTCGTTCAGCAAGGATAGTACGGAAAGCACTCCTGACGTGAGTTAATCCAATTTCTGGGATATCTCAAAGTAATAACATCCTGAATAGGACATCGGAAAAGTCATAAACTGCATGCACCATATAATGGCATATGATCCTTGCCGGAGATTCATATACGGGATACATATGACTGATACCACTATTCAAGTGTGCTTCCTCTCAAGACGTTCGATACTCAGTAGTAGTCAATTTGATCTCAATAAGGTGTGAAGTTCGCTTATTTGAGTATAAATCTATACTAATGCACACATATGAAGGACCATCGAAGTGTTGTCAAAATACTTCTCTCTTTATTATATGCTTCCAATTCCGATCTTGGATGGGATCCGACCATCTCTGTCGATCTTGTTGAAGGCGAACGTAACTACATGATTGATATATCTGGAACTCTTGTATCAACAAATGAGTCACTCTCTCTTTCCCGCCAGCGAGCAGAGTGGGTTATTGGATCGGGAACACGTGTGTACAAGGCTCATAGGATCATCAATGAAAAGAAAGCAGGTATGGTCGTACTCAAGGATTATTGGTTATCAGATGGTCGGATTCCCGAACCTGATATTCGAGACATGATATTGAATGATATTACTGATCTTGACGACCGAGATTATGTTGATAAACATGTCCTTTCGTGCTTGGTATACGAACAAGTGAAGGTGGATAATGTTGTGGATCACACAGAAAGAGTGATCCTTCATACTAAATCACCTGAGGTTGCAGATGTTGGTAAGAATGTCAGAGTCAATAACGGTGCTCAAGAGGGCACAAATGATACCTTCAATAATCCTACACTCTATGAGGATAACCAAAAAGAAAGTAATCCCCATCGGACTCACTACCGTATCTTGTATAATGAGGTCGCTATTCCGTTCTATGAACTGACCAACAGTAAGGATATACTGATTGTATTGCTCGACGTGATTGAGAGTGAGTGTTTCATTCTATATTGATACCAGAATACCTGAAAGTGATGGTTTATAAACTAGCTCTCCTACGCATCCACAAGGCAGGGTGGGTGCATCGAGATATTAGTACAGGGAATATCTATCTATATGTAGATCCTGTGACGGGTGAGAAGCGAGGGATGCTAGGAGATCTTGAATTTGCGAAGAAGGTCGGTACTGGTGCAAGATATGATGTGCGAATAGTATGCAATGTTTCCATTACCTACTACCCAATTCCAAATTGTTTGATACTTTGTTTTTAGGGTACACTTGATTTCATGGCTACTGAGATAGCCTTCGGGAAATATCTGTTTGTCAGTGCCAACAACAAAGGCAAAATCGATCCTGTTGCAATGCTACTGGCATCTAGAGAAGAACAGAAGTCTGAGAGCTCACAAGCGAATAAGGGCTCTGGCATCTATTATAATTACATTCATGATATTGAGTCAGTCTGGTGGATTATGGTTTGGGCGTTGTTCTCATTTGAGAAAAAGGCACGATCTGGAAATGATGTGCTTGATGCACAATTGTCTGACACTCGTAGGGATAATAAGCGAACTCTGTTCCCTGGCATCTTGACATCTGCAGAGCGCTATTTATTCATCCAGCAAGATAGTCATTTCAAAGATGCTGTTGATGGGTGCATTCCTCGGTACTTCAAAGATCTCACAAATGTTGTGCGAGTACTACGACACGTTATCGTGAACACATATAAAGAGAAGGAAATTGACGAACCCGAAGTCATCAAGTTCGATTCAAGTAAGGACGATGGTGATATGGATCTTCATAGAGCATTCATTTTTATTCTTCGCGATACTCTATTGGAAGATTTTGAGATCGTTCTTGTTCGCTCTTCTGGTTGTGGAATAACTGCCTCTTAACGAGCAACCGTGAGGAAGAGCGAACATTTGCCAAAGAGACGAAGGAATGTGTCCTAAAACAATTTACCTATTTCCATTGTCTAACTCAAGGTAAATAGATGTTAGAAGTATAAGCATCGACAAGATATAGAGCACGATCCTCGTGGATGTACACGTATCCAGAGTAACCAGAGTTTTTATACTTTTGCTTACATTTTTCCGTAATCTGTCATCCCTTTGTTAAAACTTGCTTTGCCCTACCAATCTCTGTATAATATAGCATTCTTAGTTGTAGTCAGTAAGGGTCTTTTACTCTGTTTACACTCTTGTTTCGACTTACTATACACCAAGTCATCTGTTTAATGAATAACAGAGCCAATCTTCTATAGACAAATCCGTCTGGCATATCTGATTGAGCCCCAACACATGCTTTAAGAAAGAAAACAAGCAGCTCTTTGTCTTCCCTTTCAATAACATTACAGAACAATCTATTTTACACTTTCAACTCACTTGCACTATCAAGGCATTATATTACGTTACTATTACATCTACTTCTGCAATCGCGCTTTTCCCGAAATCACTCCTGACTTTCAGGCTGCGACGACCTACGCTAGTGTCTACTCCAAGAAATAGAAAACTGGAATAAGGTATCAAGCTCTCAGCTTCTAGGTCATATCTGCTTAGCGTAATATTATACGCTCTACGAAAACATACGGTCCGGATAAAAGAAAAAACGTAAGGTAGAATACACAGTTAAAAATTGTCTACTTACAGTATTATCAGCTAGAGTGGATACTGCGAGTCACAACAAAACGACAATGGGAAGCTTCGGGTTATCGGTAACCCAGGTATCTGATGAATATCTTTTCGAGCATGTTCTGCCACCGTTACGGCATGAAATTGATATTGAGAGGATATGTAGTGGAATGAAGAGAAGACGTGTCCTTAAGAGCCAAGGGAAAGGAAGATATGGATGGAATGGGATCAACAAGACTAAAAAGCGGAGTTGTAATAATTGCACAACTCTCAAGGGTGCATTGACTGGCATCTTTAGTGCACTGATCAGTGAGGTAAACTCTGAACTATCATCGAATACTCTTGAGATAGTATCAGACGGGAATCAGATATGTTTATCCGAAGATTTCAATCTCGATAGCGCATTACTCTTATCAGATGCGATGGAGAAGAATAAAAGTAGAAGATACTGGTATGATATTGCCGTTCCTATCTCGTTCAGCAAGAATAGCACATTCTTTGATACTAATGTGAGTCAATCTTGATTTGGAGCTAACCTCAGATAGTAACATCTGGATCGTGGAATAGGACATTGAACAAGTCATAAGCTGTATGCAACATGTAATGGCAAGTGATCTTTGCCGGAGATTCGTATACGGAATACATATGAGTAATACCACTATGCACTTATGTTTTTTCTCAAGAAGTCCAATACTACTCAGTAATGAGTTTGACCTCAATACGGTGCGCAGTTTCGCTCATCTGTGTATAAGTCTATACTAATGCACACATATGAAGGACTACCGAAGTGTTATCAGAATACTTCTCTCTTTATTATATGCTTCCAAGTTCGATCTTGGATGGGATTCAAGTATCTCTACAGATATTGTCGATGGCGTGCGTCACTATACTATGGACATTTCTGGAGTTCGTATCACGACGAATGATACACTGAAATTCGATCTCCAGAAAGAGTGTAGTATCATTGGCTCAGGAGCACACACTTACAAAGCTCACAAGAATGTCAAGGGAAAGGATGCAGGGATGGTTGTACTCAAGGATTACTGGCTTGAGGATGGACGAAAGTCTGAGGTTGAGATTCGGAATGCACTTTTAGAGGACATGACTAATCCTGACGACGGAGATTATGTTGATAAACATGTCCTTTCGTGCTTGGCATATGAACAAGTGAAGGTGGACGGTGTTATGGACCACACCGAAAGAGTAATGCTTCGGGTAAATCGCCTGATTACTCACAGAAACTTGAATCCTTTACAGATCTTGTAAATGCAAGAAAGAAAGCCAAAGCAAGTGTAGGTGCTGAAGGAAGCACCTATTGTACTCGCAAGATTACTGAAGACTGTGAGAATAGACAGAGGGAAAGACATTCCCATCGTACCCATTATCGTATCTTGTATAACGAGATTGCTACTCCTTTTTGTGGCCTGATTAATAGTAAGGATATAATGGGTGTATTGGTCGACGTGGTTGAGAGTGAGTATTTCGATTCGCTTACATCCTTATAGTACCTGATTCTGACACTGATGACAATTAGCTCTTCTACGCATTCACAGGGAAGGATGGGTACATCATGCTATCAGCACGGAAAATATTTATCTGTATGTAGATCCTGAGACCGGTGAGAAGCGGGGGATGATTGGGGGCCTTCAATTTGCGAGGAAAGTTGAGAATGGTGCCAGATATGATGTGCGAACAGTATGCAATGATTTCAATACTCACTTCCTGACTCTAGAGTACTAAACTTCATTGGTCCTAGGGTGCGCTTGACTTCATGGCCATCGAAGTAGCTTCTGGAAAGTACTTGTTTACCAAAAGAGGAACGGGAAACAATATACTCTCGAGGATGGATGCATATGAAAACGAGCAGACATCTAGCGATGCTCAGATGAATGTCGGTTCTGGTTTTTGCAACAACTACATCCACGATCTTGGATCAGTTTGGTGGATCACAGTTTGGATGGTATTCTCATTTGAAAAAGCGATGCCAATAAGAGATGATATACTTGATCCGATGGCATCCAGTACCCGTAGTAGACATAGGAAGACGCTGTTCGAAGCTCTGTCGCCTACAGATCGTCAAGAATCTCTTTCAGTTGAAGGAGATCTTGAGGCCTCTGTCAAAGGATGCATTCCCCGATATTTCACCGATCTCGTGATTTATCTGCGAGCCTCACGTGAGGAGATTGTGTTCACGTATGAAAGAGAAGAAGTTGACAAGCCTACCGTTATCACATTCAAAGAAAGCGATGATGGTGAGGATGAATGTCTTCACAAGACACTCCTTTCTGCTTTACATATGACTAGGAACTATATGAGAAAATTCGATATTGTTTTCGTTCCCTCGTCTGGTTCTAAGTGAACGACTTCCGGGCGAGCTATCGAGGGATAGGGTAGACATCTACTAAAACGTCCTAAAGAAATTCACCTTTCATACTTTTCTTATTTCATATGCATAGACTTTTGAATGAAAGCATTAACATGGTACCAGACACGATTGCTTTATCAATTATAATAACTAGAATAGATAGGATTTTTGTTTTGCTTTTTTGCATATATTCATGTTCTTCATGTTATGACTCGTTTTGCCTTACCAGAACCTGTATAATAACTCGTCATCTCTGATTACTTGGCGAATAATGACATACTTATAAGTAAAAGCAATAGGTAAGGTAACATCAACTGAGATTCGAGAAAGCCCATATATAACGACCAACCGTTTCTTCACTTTATCTAAATATAATAATATACTTTATTCCCAGTCACTCCGTTCTACAGCAGGTTAAAGTAACTCTTTATCTCCTCTCAAGCTGTACTCGAGTTAAGTAGTCTCTTCTTGTGAGTTTACTCATCATTAACCTCACTTATACCCTCAAAGAAGATCTCGTGTGTTCATTACATATACAAATTTATACGTTTCTAATGTGTTCAGTCGTGTTTGATTCGAAACCATCTTGTGATAATGCATGTAAGATCCCGGAAGTCCATTGCTCGTTCTCGTGATTATTCACGGGAAGTCGATTCTCCGACTCGCGCAGAGCTTGTGTCTGTTGAAAGGAGTGGAAAAACAGATAATTGTGGTCAAAGAAGCACTACTCGTACTGTCGTGTCTTGTATAATGAGATTTCTACGCCATTCTATGAGCTGACCAACAGTACTGATATATCGATTGTCTAGTGCGAAAAAGGTATATAAGATGATGTATTAGCTCGGAAGCTTCAAATGATGAAAGAGGAACTATCTGAAAAATCTACAGACGCATGAGAGCCCCGGAATCTACTATAACTACATCCACGATACTGAGTCGGTTTGGTGAACTGTATCCTGTGCTTTGCTTCCATTTGAGAAAAGGTCTTTATTAGGGGATGATGTAGTTTCAAAAATGTCGTCCAGCATCCGTAGAAGGATTATATAGACTCCATTCCTTGGTGCTCCGACCTCCTCAGATCGTGAATATTTGAACACCCCTTCAAAGCCTCCATCAATGCCTGCTGAAAACTAAACTTTTGGTCAGATTTTGACCTTGGTGTCGTATTTAGTGGCGAGGACGTGGGGTTTAGAGTCTGCCTACACCAGACACGATGCTCAGGCTAAGATTTGGGGGCTAAATAGCGAGATACTCGACCTCGGCCGTCCGGCCGCGATCTCGGTCGGACTGTAGAGACTGATAGAGACCTCGAGGCAAGCTGAGACTTCACAGACCAGTAAAAGTAGTAGAAACGTATAGAACAGAGCCCGACCGAGGCTGTATTTTGAGGTAAAAGTGTATGTATTTTCAGTCCGCCCGGACGACTTGCGGTACGGTCAGAGCGTTACAAGCGCGCCCGGGCAACCTAATAAAGCAGCAGAGAAGTAGATAAAGAGTACAGGAGACTAGTAGAGAGCTACTCGGGGGGGGGGGGGTGAATAGACTGGGGATTAACTGATTCACTACGGCCTCAAGTCTGGAGGCTTATATAGCAAAACGCGAGATAAAGGTTAGATAATAAGGAAAGCATGGAGTCCAGGTGGCTATATGCCACTGGACGAAGGGTTTAAGCTATCAGAAACGAGGGGGTCGTATAAACGAACCCTAGCCTCGAGTAAGAGTAGAAAGTGAAGCTAAATAGTAAGAGAAATGAACGAGGCGCGCGGCCGAGTAGTAGAAATGGACTTCTCGGGCGAGTTAGAAAGTGCATTATAAATGCACTACGACCGGCCAAACACTTAGCTGGTCCTACACTGCACTCCACCATATTTTACTGACTTCCAAGTGACCTTGCAATAAATGCGCGATCGCTTGATTACATATAGGGAGGGTCCGGAGGCTACTTATATAGTAATCATATGATTAAATTTGGAGAGACAAATGAAAGTATCAAATAAGGTTACATCGGTAGCAAAGGGCAACATTATTAATAATCTATAATGAATGACCGTGACTTATATGTAGCTCAAATCGTCTTTCGCTTATCTCAATGTCAATTTTTTGTTGATTATTTGAACCCATCGTTCTGCTCTGTATTAACTACAAACAGTTCTTTGATCAGATATCACTTCAGTATCTACTCCCCATTCTCCTCTTCATGATACTTACTCATTGTCAATTCGCTTATTTCCGTTTTACGTGCTTATTACATGCACTTCGAGCGTGACTAGTCGTGTTTTACTCGAAACCACCTTTGAGTACTGAAAGTTTAAACTACGATCACCTCCTGCTCGAACTTGCATCCGATAGTAGGAGTCTTGACCAGGATACTGAGCCTTTCATTCACACTCATATACGCATAGCAGATACCTGTACACCCCACGGTGACACAGGCCAAATTTCAGAGAAAGCGAAGAAGACACGACTAAAATAATCCACGTATATTGGTTCAAAATTGTCGGACTCTACGATTCACAGAAGAGAGCGATAATGGATATCTCTGGATTATCGGTAGACCAGATATCTGATGAATACTTCTTCGACCATGTTCTACCACCAATCCAGAAAGTAATTGATATTGAGAGGATATGTGATAGGCTGAAGAGAAGATTCGTCTTTAAGGAGCTACGGAAAGGAAGATATGGATGGATCGATCTCAACAAGACTAAGAAGCGGAGTAAAAATAACACTGCAATTCTCAAGGGACCATTGACTGATGTCCTGAATGCAATGATTAATGGACCAAATGATATATCATCTGAATTATCTTCAAGCATTCTGGAGTTGGAAACAGATGGGAATCGTCTAGATTTATCCGAGTATTTTCAACTAGACGGCGCATTACTCTTATCAAATGCGACAGAAAAGGATAAAAGTAGAAGGTGCTGGTATGATGTTGCCATTCCTATCTCGTTCAGCAAGGATAATACGGATAGTAGATATGATGTGAGTCATTCTAATATATGGAGTATCTCAAAGTGATAACATCCTGAATAGGACATGGAACAACTCGTAAACTGCATGCACCATATAATGGCATATGATCCTTGCCGGAGATTAATATACGGATTACATATGACTGATACCACTATTCAAGTGTGCTTCCTCTCAAGACGTTCGATACTCAGTAGTAGTATATTTGATCTCAATAAGGTGTGAAGTTCGCTTATTTGAGTATAAATCTATACTGATGCACACATATGAAGGACCACCGAAGTGTTGTCAAAATACTTCTCTCTTTATTATATGCTTCCAATTCCGATCTTGGATGGGATCCGACCATCTCTGTCGATCTTGTTGAAGGCGAACGTAACTACATGATTGATATATCTGGAACTCTTGTATCAACAAATGAGTCACTCTCTCTTTCCCGCCAGCGAGCAGAGTGGGTTATTGGATCGGGAACACGTGTGTACAAGGCTCATAAGATCATCAATGGAAAGAAGGCAGGTATGGTCGTACTCAAGGATTATTGGTTGTCAGATGGGCAGACTCCCGAACCTGATATTCGAGACATGATATTGAATGATATTACTGATCTTGACGACCGAGATTATGTTGATAAGCATGTACTTTCGTGCTTGGCATACGGACAAGTGAAGGTGGATGATGTTGTGGACCACACAGAAAGAGTGATTCTTCATAATAAATCACCTGAGGTTGCAGATGTTGGTAAGAATGCCAGTGTCAATAATGGTGCTCAAGAGGGCATAAATAGTACCTTCAAAAATTCAATGGTCCATGAGGATGACCAAAAAGAAAGCTATTCCCATCGGACTCACTACCGTATCTTGTATAATGAGGTCGCCATTCCGTTTTATGAACTGACCAACAGTAAGGATATACTGCTTGTATTGATCGACGTGATTGAGAGTGAGTGTTTGAATCTTTATTGATACCAGAATACCTGAAATTGATCATAGTAAACTAGCTCTCCTACGCATCCACAAAGCAGGGTGGGTGCATCGAGATATTAGTACAGGGAATATATACCTGTATGTCGATCCTGTGACAGGTGAGAAGCGAGGAATGCTAGGAGATCTTGAATTTGCGAAGAAGGTCGATACTGGTGCAAGATATGATGTGCGAACAGTATGCAATATTCTCGATACACACTACCTATTTCTATTCTTAGCTCGTATAATTGATTCTAGGGTACACTTGACTTCATGGCGATCGAAGTAGCTGCTGGAAATTACTTGTTTACCGAAAAGAAGAAAAAGAGTGAAGATGATATACTCTCGAGGTTGTATTCATATGTAAACGAGCCGACATCTAGCGTTTCTCAAATAGCTGTCGGTTCTGGTATATGCAACAACTACATCCACGATCTTGAATCAGTTTGGTGGATCGCAGCTTGGGCGTTGTTCTCATTTGAAAAAAAGATGCCATTAGGAGATGATGTACTTGATCCGATGGCATCCAGTACCCGTAGGAAGAATAAGCAAACTCTGTTCCCCGGCGTTCTGAGTTCTACGCATCGCGGACACTTCTTCTCTATTGAAGGTGTTTTTGTAGCCTCTGTTAAAGGGTGCATTCCCCAATATTTCAGTAGGCTCGTTCATACTCTGCGAGCCTCACGTCAAGAGATTATGAACACATACGAAAGAGAAGAAGCTGACAATCCCACTGTCATCACATTCAAAGAAAACGACGATAGTGAGGGCGCATGTCTTCACAAGGCACTCCTTACCGCTCTTCGTGAGACTGAGAAGTATATGGAAGACTTCGAAATTGTTCTCGTTCCCTCGTCTGACTCTAGGTCGCTATCGAAGGACAGAGTGGTCGTTTGCCAAAACGACAAAAGTATCTCTTCCACTGAAATTTACCTCACTTCGATGTCTAACAGTAGATATCTAGGTCTCACTGGTTATAAGCATCAACAAACTATCGCACACAGTCGTGGAAAGACATGTTAGTTAGAATACGTAGAACTTACATTTTGATCTGTTTTCAATCTTTGCATACGCTCGTTTCCCTCATGTTATGACATACTCAACCTATACAACACCGTATAGTACCACATTTGTTCTGAAAACTTATTACTAATCACATGTATGTGTATTGTTGAATTTAAACTATGTATTATAAGATGGTGGAGATAATACTTATAGTAAGTAATAAGAACTCAGGTCTCAATCACAATTGTAGTGCAAACAACCATGTTCTGAGTCGAGACAAATCGATTCGCTTCATGTCTGTTTATTGTTAGCAACTGGGTTTAATGTGTCTGTACTGAGTGCTTCCCCATAGTCTCACCTTAATCTTTCTATATCTTCTATGTATACTTACTGGTTTTGATATAATATGAACACTAATTCAGCTTCAGTATAACTTGAGTTGAAGGTCTTCACAGAGATGATGCGTGAACAAGGTGGTTCTTACCATATTTACATTAAGGAGATACCTGTGTCTTTCATATTTATAAAAACAGACTTTTTTTGGACCTATTGAACTATAATCTGATGGATAAAGTTGGTGAGTCGAATAAAGGCACGAATTGAAGTCACATCAATGGTAATTAGAGAAGTCGATATCTATAAATAATAATTGATAGTGACTTATATGTGACTCAAATGTTCCTTCGTTTATTTCGATGTCTATTTTTTGTTAATTAATTGAATTCGTCGTTCTGTTCTGTATTAACTACAAACAATTATTTGATCAGAAATCACTTCGTTATCTACCTCCCCATTCTCTTCTACATGATACTTACTCATTGTCAATCCGCTTATTTCCATTTTACGTGCTTATTACATGTGTTTCTGACGTGACACAAACCACCTTTGACTACTGAAAGCTAAAACTACAATCACCTTTTGCTAGAGCTTGCATCTGAAAGTAGGAGTCTTGACAAGGATACTGAACCTTTCATATACAGTCATATACGCATATCAAATGCCTACACATTCCACGGTGACACAGGTCAAACTGAAGAGGAAGAGAAGAAGACACGACTAAAATCATCTACGTATACTCATTCAAGACTGTTGAATACTACGAGTCACGGTAGAGAGCGATAATGGATATCTCTGGACCATCAGTAAACCAGATATCTACCCAATATTTCTTCGACCATGTTCTACCACCAATCCAGAAAGTGATTGATATTGAGAGGATATGTGATAGGTTGAAGAGAAGATTCGTCTACAAGGAGCTACGGAAAGGAAGATATGGATGGATCGATCTCAACAAGACCAGGAAGCGGAATAAAAATAACAGTACAATTCTCAAGGGACCACTGACTGATGTTCTGAATGCAATGCTTAATGGGCCAAATGATATATCATCTGAATTATCTTCAAGCATTCTGGAGTTGGAAACAGATGGGAATCGAGTGGATTTATCCGAATATTTTCAAATAGACGGCGCATTACTCTTATCAAATGCGACAAAAAAGGATAAAAGTAGAAGGTGCTGGTATGATGTTGCCATTCCTATCTCGTTCAGCAAGGATAATACGGATAGTAGATATGATGTGATTCATTCTAATATATGGAGTATCTCAAAGTGATAACATCCTGAATAGGACGTGGAACAACTCGTAGGCTGCATGCACCGTATAATGGCAAATGATGCTTGCCGGAGATTCATATACGGAATACATATGACTGATACCACTATTCAGGTGTGCTTCCTCTCTAGACGTTCGATACTCAGTAGTAGTCAATTTGATCTCAATAAGGTGCGCAGTTCCGCTCATCTGTATACAAATCGATACTGATGAACGCATATGAAGGACCACCGAAGTGTTATCAAAATACTTCTCTCTTTATTGTATGCTTCCAAGTCCGACCTTGGATGGGATCCGACCATCTCTGTCGATCTTGTTGACGACGAGCGTAACTACATGATTGATATATCTGGAACTCTTGTATCAACAAATGACTCATTCTCTCTTTCTTGTCAGCGAGCAGAGAGGGTTATTGGATCGGGAACACGTGTGTACAAGGCTCATAAGATCGTCAATGGAAAGAAAGCAGGTATGGTCGTACTCAAGGATTATTGGTTATCAGATGGGCAGACTCCCGAACCTGATATCCGAGACATGATATTGAATGATATTACTGATCTTGACGACCGAGATTATGTTGATAAACATGTCCTTTCGTGCTCGGCATACGAACAAGTGAAGGTGGATGATGTTGTGGACCACACAGAAAGAGTGATTCTTCATACTAAACCACCTGAGGTTGCAGATGTTGGTAAGAGTGCCAGAGTCAATAATGGTGCTCAAGGAGGCACAGATGATACTCTCAATAATCCTACGCTCATTGAGGATTACCAGAAAGAAAATAACCCCCATCGGACTCACTACCGTATCTTGTATAATGAGGTCGCCATTCCGTTTTATGAACTGACCAACAGTAAGGATATACTGCTTGTACTGATCGACGTGATTGAGAGTGAGTGTTGATTCTTTATTGATACCAGAATACCTGAAAGTGATCGTTAATAAACTAGCTCTCCTACGCATCCACACGGCAGGGTGGGTGCATCGAGATATTAGTACAGGGAATATATACCTGTATGTCGATCCTGTGACAGGTGAGAAGCGAGGAATGCTAGGAGATCTTGAATTTGCGAAGAAGGTCGGTACTGGTGCAAGATATGATGTGCGAATAGTATGCAATGTTCTCATTACTTAATATCAGTATCCATTATTTCTGATGCTATTGTATTCAGGGTACTCTCGATTTCATGGCTGCTGAGATAGCCTACGGGAAATATCTGTTTGCTTATGACGACGACGAAGGCGAAATCAATCCTGTTGCAATGCTACTGGCGTCTAGAGAAGAACAGGAGTCTGAGAGCTCACAAGCGAATAAGGGCTCTGGCATCTGTTATAATTACATTCACGATATTGAGTCAGTCTGGTGGATTATGGTTTGGGCGTTGTTCTCATTTGAGAAAAAGGCACGATCTGAAAATGATGTGCTTGATGCACTATCGTCTGACACTCGTAGAGATAAAAAGCGAACACTGTTCCCTGGAATCTTGACATCTGCAGAGCGCCAGAATCTCATTACGTATGAAAGCCATTTCAAAGATGCTATTGAATGGTGCATTCCTCGGTACTTCAAAGATCTCGCAAATGCTGTGCGAATACTACGAAAAGTAATCGTGAAAACATATAAAAAGAAGGAAATTAACCAACCCGAAGTCATCAAGTTCGATTCAAGTAAGGACGATGGTGATATGGATCTTCATAGCGCATTCATATCTACTCTTCGAAATACGCTAATGGAAGATTTTGAAATCATTCTTGTTCGCTCTTCTGGTTGTGGAACAACTGCCTCTAAACGAGCAACCGAGGGGAAGAGTGAACGCTTGCCAAAGAGACGAAAGTATGTGTCTAAAAATATTTTGCCTCTTTCCATTGTCTAACTCAAGGTAAATAGGTGTTGTTAATATAAGCATCGACAAGATGTAGAGCACGATCCTCGTGGATGCACATACACCTAGAATAACCAGAATTTTATCATGTTTTGCTTACATTTTTCTGTATTTCGTTTAAACTTGCTTTTCCCTACCAATCTCTGTATAATATAGCATTCTTAGTTGCAGTCGATCCAGTTTTTTTATTCTATTTACACTCTTGTTTCGACTTACTATACACCAAGTCATCCGTTTAAAGAATAATAGAGCCAATCTTCTATCGACAAATCCGTCTGGCATATTTGATTGAGCCCTGAAAACTAAACTTTTGGTCAGATTTTGACCTTGGTGTCGTATTTAGTGGCGAGGACGTGGGGTTTAGAGTCTGCCTACACCAGACACGATGCTCAGGCTAAGATTTGGGGCTAAATAGCGAGATACTCGATCTCGGCCGGACCGTAGAGACTGATAGAGACCTCGAGGCGAGCTAAGACTTTACAGACCAGTAAAAGTAGTAGAAACGTATAGAACAGAGCCCCGACCGAGGCTGTATTTTGAGGTAAAAGTGTATGTATTTCAGTCCGCCCGGGCGACTTTGCAGTACGGTCAGAGCGTTACAAGCGCGCCCGGGCAGCCTAATAAGGCAGTAGAGAAGTAGATAAAGAGTACAGGAGACTAGTAGAGAGCTACTCGGTGGGGGGGGGTGTAGCTAGGAGCTGATTCCTTCACTACGCCCTCAAGTCTGGAGGCTTATATAGCAAAACACGAGATAAAGGTTAGATAATAAGGAAAGCATGGCGTCCAGGTGGCTATATGCCACTGGACGAAGGGTTTAAGCTATCAGAAACGAGGGGGTCGTATAAACGAACCCTACCCTCGAGTAAGAGTAGAAAGTGAAGCTAAATAGTAAGAGAAGTGAACGAGGCGCGCGGCCGAGTAGTAGCAATGGACTTCTCGGGCGAGTTAGAAAGTGCATTATAAATGCACTACGACCGGCCAAGCACTTAGCTGGTCCTACATCGCGCAGAGCTTGTGTCTGTTGAAAGGAGTGGAAAAACAGATAATTGTGGTCAAAGGGGCACTACTCGTACTGTTGTGTCTTGTATAATGAGATTTCTAAGCCATTCTATGAACTGACCAACAGTATTGATATATCGACTGTCTTGATCGACGTGATTGAGAGTGAGTTTTTTATTCTTAATTGTGACTGTAGTATCCGAGTCTAGTCGTTTGATAGTCTAGCTTTCCTATGCATCCTTAAGTCAGGGTGGGTGCATCGTGACATTAGTACAGGGAATATATATCTACATGTAGATCCTATGACGGGCGAGAAGCGAGGGATACTTGGGGAACTTGAAATTGCGAAGAAGATAGATGTGTGTACTAGATATGATGTGCGTTCGGTGTGCAATGTTTTATTAACCTGAAATCAATCTACAATGTATCTGATGCTACTGTGTCAAGGGTACCCTCATTTTCGTGGATATTGAGATAGCCCCCGGGGAGTATCTGTACGCTAGTGCAAAAAGGTGTATAAGATGATGCATTAGCAAGGAAGCTTCAAATGATGAAAGAGGAACTATCTGAGGATCTACAGATGCAGGAGAGCCCTGGAATCTGCTATAACTACATTCACGATACTGAGTCGGTTTGGTGAACTGCAGCCTGTGCTTTGCTTTCATTTGTGAAAAAGTCTTTACTAGGGGATGATGTAGTTTCAAAAATGTCGTCCAGCATCCGTAGAAGGATTATATAGACTCCATTCCTTGGTGCTCCGACCTCCTCAGATCGTGAATATTTGAACACTCTTTCAAAGCCTCCATCAGTGGCCGCATTCCACCCAATGTTACTGACTCCCAAGTGATCTTGCAATAAATGCGCGAATTGCTTGATTACATATTGGGAGGGTCCGGAGGCTAGTTATATGATAACCATATGATACAAATTGGAGAGACAAAGAGATGGTATTAAATAAGGTTGCATCGGTAGCAAATGGCGACGTTGTTATTTTTTGCTAATTATATGAACCCATCGTTCTGTTCTGTATTAACCACAAACAGTTCTTTGATCCGATATCACTTCATTATTTACCTCCCCATTCTCCTCTTCATGGTATTTACTCATTGCTAATCCGCTTATTTCCATTTTACGTGCTTATTACATGTGTTTCTGACGTGACTAGTCGTGTTTTACTCGAAACCACCTTTGACTTTTGAAAGCTGAAACTACAATCACCTTTTGCTAGAGCTTGCATCTGAAAGTAGGATACTTAACCTTTCATTCACGCTCATATACGCATAACAGATACCTATACACTTCACGGTAACACAGGTCAAATTGCAGAGAAAGCGAAGAAGACACGACTAAAGTCATCTACGTATATTGACTCATAATTGTCGGATACTACGAGTCAAAGCAAAGAGCGATAATGGATAACTCTGGATTATCGGTAAACCAGGTATCCGATCAATATTTCTTCGACCATGTTCTACCACCGATTCAGAAAGTGATTGATATTGAGAGGATATGTGATAGGCTGAAGAGAAGATTCGTCTTTAAGGAGCTACGGAAAGGAAGATATGGATGGGTTGATCTCAACAAGACCAAGAAGCGATCCAATAATGATGATGCAATTCTCAAGGGACCAATGACTGATGTCCTGAATGCAATGATTAATGGGCCAAATGATATATCATCTGAATTATCTTCAAGCATTCTGGAGTTGGAAACAGATGGGAATCGGATAGATTCATCCGAGTATTTTCAAGTAGACGGCGCATTACTCTTGTCAGATGTAACGGAGAGTAATAAAAGTAGAAGGTGCTGGTATGATGTTGCCATTCCTATCTCGTTCAGCAAGGATGTCACAGATAGCACTCCTGATGTGAGTTATTCCTCTTTTTGGATTACTTCAAAGTGATAACATCCTGAATAGGACATCGAGCAAGTCATAAACTGCATACAACATATAATGGCAAATGATCCTTGCAGGAGATTCATATACGGAGTACATATGACTGATACCACTATTCGAATGTGCTTCCTCTCAAGAAGCTCGATACTTAGTAGTAGTCAATTTGATCTCAATAAAGTGCGCAGTTCCGCTCATCTGTATACAAATCGATACTGATGAACGCATATGAAGGACCACCGAAGTGTTATCAAAGTACTTCTCTCTTTATTATATGCTTCCAATTCCGATCTTGGATGGGATCCGACCATCTCTGTCGATCTTGTTGACGACGAGCGTAACTACATGATTGATATATCTGGAACTCTTGTATCAACAAATGACTCATTCTCTCTTTCTTGTCAGCGAGCAGAGAGGGTTATTGGATCGGGAACACGTGTGTACAAGGCTCATAAGATCGTCAATGGAAAGAAGGCAGGTATAGTCGTACTCAAGGATTATTGGTTATCAGATGGGCAGACTCCTGAACCTGATATTCGAGACATGATATTGAATGATATTACTGATCTTGATGATCGGAGATATGTTGACTGTCATCTCCTTTCGTGCTTGTCATACGAACAAGTGAAGGTGGATGATATTGTGGACCACACAGAAAGAGTGATTCTTCATACTAAATCACCTGAGGTTGCAGATGTTGGTAAGAGTTCCAGTGTCAATAATGGTGCTCAAGAAAGCATAGATGATACTCTCAATAACCCTACGCTCTATGAGGATGACCAGAAAGAAAGTAATTTTCATCGGACTCACTACCGTATCTTGTATAATGAGGTCGCCATTCCGTTCTATGAACTGACCAGCAGTAAGGATATATTGCTTGTATTGATTGACGTGATTGAGAGTGAGTGTTGATTCTTTATTGATACCAGAATACCTGAAAGTGATCATAATAAACTAGCTCTTCTACGCATCCACAAGGCAGGGTGGGTGCATCGAGATATTAGTACAGGGAATATCTACTTATATATAGATCCTGTGACGAATGTGAGGCGAGGGTTGCTTGGGGACCTTGAATTTGCGAAGAAGGTCGGTACTGGTGCAAGATATGATGTGCGAACAGTATGCAATATTCTCTATACCCACTACCTATTTCTATTCTTAGCTCGTATAACTGATTCTAGGGTACACTTGACTTCATGGCTATCGAAGTAGCTGCTGGAAAATACTTGTTCGCCAGTAAGAAGAAGGAAGATGATATACGCTCGAGGTTGTATGCATATGTGAACGAGCAGACACCTAGGGATGATCAAACGGATGTTGGTCCTGGTATTTGCTACAACTACATCCACGATCTTGAATCAGTATGGTGGATTGCGGCTTGGGCGTTATTCTCATTTGAAAAAAAGATGCCATTAGGAGATGATGTACTTGATCCGATGGCATCCAGTACCCGTAGGAAGAATAAGCAAACTCTATTTCCTGGGGTTCTCGGTTCTGCGGATCGCGAGCATCTCTTCTCTGTTGAAGGTGATTTTGAGGCTTCTGTTAAAAGGTGCATTTCCCGATATTTCAATAGATTCTTTCATACTCTGAGAGCATCACGTGAAGAGATTATGAACACATACGAAAGAGAAGAAGCTGACAATCCCACTGTCATCTCATTCAAAGAAAACGATGATGGTGAGGATGAATGTCTTCACAAGGCACTCCTTTTCGCTCTTCGTGAGACTGAGAAACATATGGAAAGTTTCGAGATTGTTCTCGTTCCCTCGTCTGATTCTAGGTCAACTACCACCAAACGAGCTTTTGAAGGACAGAGTGGTCGTTTGCCAAAATGACAAAAGTATGTATCCCATTAAAACTTACCTCTCTTCATTGTCTAACTATAGTTATCCAGATGTCATTGATTATAAGCATCAACAAACCACAAGACACAGTCGTGGAAAGATATAATAAATAAAATACCTGTAACTTATATTTTGTTCTGTTTTTAATTTTGGATTACACTCATTTCCCTCGTGTTATGACATAATTAACCTACTAATACTAATCACATGCATGTTTCTTATTGTATTTGGACTATGTGTTATAAGATGGTGGGGATAGTACTTGTAGTAAGTAATAAGAACTCCGGTAGTAATTATGTTCTGGGTCAAGACAAATCGATTCGCTTTATGTCTGTTTAACGTTAGCAACTGGGCATAATGAGTTTGTACTGAGTGCTTCCCCATAATCTCTCTATAATCTCCGATGTAATATTACCGATTTTGGTGATATATGAACTCAAATTCGGCTTCTAGTGAAACCTGAGTTGAAGGTCTTCACAGAGATGATGCGTGAACAAGGTGGCTCTTATCATATTTATAAGAACAGATTTATTTGATTTGAGTAATTCTAATCTGATGGAGAAACTTGGTGGGTCACATCAATATTGATTTAGAGAGATCTAGAAATATCTGATAGTGACTTATATGTGACTCAAGTTTTGCTTCACGCATATCGATGTTTATCTTTTGTTAATTATTTGAACCCATCGTTCTGTTCTGTATGAACCACAATCAGTTCAGCGATCCGATATCACTTCATTTATTCGCCTTTCAATTCTCTTCCTCATGGTAATTACTCATTGTCAATTCGCTTATTTCCGTTTTACGTGCTTATTACACACACTTCGAACGTGACTAGTTTTACTCGAAACCACCTTTGACTACTGAAGGTTGAAACTACGATCACCTTTTTCTAGAGCTTGCATCTGAAAGTAGGAGTCTTGACCAGGATACTGTCCATTTCAATCACAGTCATATACGCATAACAGATACCTATACACTCCACGGTGACACAGGTCAAACTGAAGAGAAAGAGAAGACACGACTAAAATCATCTACGTATATTCGTTCAAAAGTGTTGAATACTACGATCCACGGCACAGAGCGATAATGGATATCTCTGGATTATCGGTAAACCAGGTATCCGATCAATGCTTCTTCGACCATGTTCTACCACCGATTCAGAAAGTGATTGATATTGAGAAGATATGTGATAGGCTGAAGAGAAGATTCGTCTACAAGGAGTTACGGAAAGGAAGATATGGATGGATCGATCTCAACAAGACCAGGAAGAGGAATAAAAATAACAGTACAATTCTCAAGGGACCACTGACTGATGTTCTGAATGTAATGACTAATGGGCCAAATGATATATCATCTGAATTATCGACAAGCATTCTGGAGCTGGAAACAGACGGGAATCGTCTATACTTATCCGAGTATTTTCAAGTAGACGGCGCATTACTCTTGTCAGATGTAACGGAGAAGTATAAAAGTAGAAGGAGCTGGTATGATGTTGCCATTCCTATCTCGTTCAGCAAGGATAATACGGAAAGCACTCCTGATGTGAGTCATTCTAATTTCTGAAATTATTCAAGGTGATAACATCCTGAATAGGACATGGAACAAGTCATAAACTGCATGCACCATATGATGGCATATGATCCTTGCCGGAGATTCATATACGGATTACATATGACTGATACCACTATTCAAGTGTGCTTCCTCTCAAGACGTTCGATACTCAGTAGTAGTCAATTTGATCTCAATAAGGTGCGTAGCTCCGCTCATCTGGATACAAATCGATACTGATGAACGCACATGAAGGACCACCAGAGTGTTGTCAAAATACTTCTCTCTTTATTATATGCTTCCAATTCCGATCTTGGATGGGATCCGACCATCTCTGTCGATCTTGTTGACGACGAGCGTAACTATATGATTGATATATCTGGAATTCTTGTATCAACAAATGAGTCACTCTCTCTTTCTCGTCAGCGAGCAGAGAGGGTTATTGGATCAGGAACACGTGTGTACAAGGCTCATAAGATCATCAATGGAAAGAAGGCAGGTATGGTCGTACTCAAGGAATATTGGTTATCAGATGGGCGGATTCCTGAACCTGATATTCGAGACATGATATTGAATGATATTACTGATCTTGACGACCGAAATTATGTTGACAAGCATGTCCTTTCGTGCTTGGCATATGAACAAGTGAAGGTGGATGGTATTGTGGACCACACAGAAAGAGTGATACTTCGGAGTAAATCACCTGATCATTCACAGAAACTCAAAATCCCGACTCCTACAGAGGTTGCAGATGATGGTAAAAGTGTAAGAGTCAAAAACGGTGCTCAAGAAGGCGTAGATGATACTCTCAAATATCCTATACTCTATGAGGATGACCAGAAAGAAAGTAATCCCCATCGGACTCACTACCGTATCTTGTATAATGAGGTCGCCATTCCGTTTTATGAACTGACCAACAGTAAGGATATACTGATTGTACTGATCGACGTGATTGAGAGTGAGTGTTTGAATCTTTATTGATACCAGAATACCTGAAATTGATCGTTAATAAACTAGCTCTCCTACGCATCCACACGGCAGGGTGGGTGCATCGAGATATTAGTACAGGGAATATCTATCTATATGTAGATCCTGTGACGGGTGAGAAGAGAGGGATGCTCGGGGACCTTGAATTTGCGAAGAAGGTCGGTACTGGTGCCAGATATGATGTGCGAATAGTATGCAATAATTTCTTTCCCTATTACCCGAATCTAAAGTACCTGATGACTTGCTTATAGGGTACACTTGACTTTATGGCTACAGAGATAGCTGCCGGAGGTTACTACTTCACCGACGATAAAACGGAAGCTGACCCACTTTCGAAGTTGCTTGAGTATATAGATGAGCAGATACCTGACAAGCCGCAGATTAATTCTGGTTCTGGTATCTGCTATAACTACATACACGATATCGAATCGGTTTGGTGGATCACAGTTTGGGCATTGTTTTCGTTTGAGAAAAAGGCACCGTCAGAAGATGATAAACTTGATCAGAAATCATCTAGTACTCGTTGGAGAAATAAGGAAAGACTGTTCCCTGGCGATCTGATATATCAAGATCGCCTGAGGTTTCTTTCATTTAAATATGATTTCCAGGCCTATGTCAGGGGATGTATCCCCCAGTGTTTCAACTATCTCATGCTCAGTTTACGAGCGTCACGTTGGGCAATTGTGAAAACATATAAAAGAGAAGAAGCTAATGAGCCCATTTTCATAACGTTCAAACCAGATGGTGATGTTGAGGGTGTATGCCTTCACACGGAGCTCCTTTCTGTTCTTCACCAGACCAAAATATATATGGAAGATTTCGATATCGTTCTTGTACAGTCGCCTGATTATAGGACAAATGCCTCCAAACGGACTACCAAGGGATAGAATGATCATTTCCGAAAGAGAAGAAAGTGCGTATTTCAACGAAATTGGATTCTCATTATTGTCTAACCTTAGATATCAGAATATCAGAGCACTAATGGGCCATAGACATCAGCAATGTGACGTATTAATGATTGTGAGGTTAGAGGTAGCTATATCACTTAGAGTGTGTTCTTCTCTGCTTTCTTTATTGTGCATCTTCACTTTCTACGGATTCCTGTTTGCTTGGCCTTCTCGTGCCATGTATTAGACTTTCTCAGTGTACTTGTCTGCTGCTTTTGTACCATCTTCGTGTATGTGTCACTTTGTCGTATAGAAAACTGTACCAATACTTCGGAGCTACCATTCGAGTAACAGAATATAGCAAGAGTGTGGTGCAGACTATAGTGAATCGAATCGACAACATCAGCTGATTCCTTTCAAATGCCTGCCAATCAAGAGGCGACCAAGTTACGTAAACATACACTAGGAGTTTTCTGCTTCCCATCATATTATGTAGCCCATTTCCATCCTACGTTTAATTTATCCTCTTCTAGAGGTTATCACCACTTGAGTAGTATCTCCTCTTCGTCGAAGTATCTGACACTACTCACTGGATTTGAAGGTCTTTAAAGGGTGGTATGTGGTCAAGTATTCTTAACCTTATTTCATTCATCTTGGAGCCTGCATCCTCCGTAATAAATACCGTTTTATGTATGGGAGAAAATCGGATAGCTGTGTAACTAATATTGTATTTTGCACGAAGAAATCCAAGAATATCGCGTAATTATACATAAGCAGTGTCACATCAGATGACACAATTGTGATTGGCTGAACAATGTAATCACGTGCCTATAATCATAAATAAAAATATCCAGTTCTAGTAGGTGACCGTGACGTTACCAACTTTATCCATCTGTTTTTTGACATTTGCTTTTGATTTAGCCCTTACTCAAGTTATTGAATTGCATAATTATGAATATACGAGCCTTATTCTTAATCTTATCGGCTCAGACTATTCTAGGTTAGTGTTACGTATTTACGACATTTTTACGACCAAATGTGACAAGTCGCGCTTCGCACGAAACCACCTTTTTACCCCTAAAGTCAAATATGTGTTTATATTGGGTAAAGAGAGTAATCGCACTCGCATTTACTTATCATTCAGACTCTCATATATACGAGTTTATTTCTGGCCCCAACTAAAGAGAGCATAGGTAGGTTTCCACTACCTGGTACACTGAAAACTTAATTTTAGGTCAGGGCTGGACCTTTTAGTATTAAATAGTGGCAAGGACCTCCTACACAGGACACAATGCTCTGGCTCAGTTTTGAGGGCTAAAAAGGAACTCGACTTCGGCTGGAATACTAAAAACTCGGCCAGAGCGTAGAGGAGAGTAGAAAATTTGGGGCGAGAAGAGAATTCAGATACCAGTAGAAGGAGTAGAAACATATAGAATAGACCCCCGACCGAAGCTGTAGCTTGAGAAAAAAGCGCATGTATTTCAGTCCGGCCGGACGACTTGCAGTACGGTCAGAGTGTCACAAGCTCGGTCGGGCAGCCTAATAAGCAGCAGTATAGTAGATAAAGAGTTCATGAGACTATTAGAGAGCTACCCCGTGGGGAGAAGGGATGGATAGAATGTCAATGAACTGATTGGGGGCTCCTTCCTTAGCTACAGACTCAAAACTAGAGGCTTATATAGCAAAACACGAGGTAAAGGGTAGATAAAAAGGAAAGCATGGTTTCCAAGTGGCTATATGCCACGTACAAAAAAATTTAGCTATCAGGATCGAGGGGGCCATATAAGCAAACCCTATCCTCAAGTAAGAATAAGAGTTGAAACTAAATAATAAGAGAAATGGGCCGGAAACGCAACCAAGAGTAAGGAAATATAGTAATTTTGGACTCTCCGGGCGAGTTACAGAGCGCATTATAAATGCACTACGGCTGGCTATCTACTTATCTGGTCCTACATCGACCTCACTAAACATTATTGATGCGACTTCATTTATTGCCGTTATTCCTCTCACCAAGATTCTCCATCAGATTATCTTTCTATAAATCCACAAAATATATTTCATAAGCATTTATGTACGAAGGACACAAATGTCCTCATTGCAAACAAAGTGGAGACTGCTTTGTTCATAATCTCTCTGGAAACCTTCAACCCAGGTTTTATTAGAAACTGGTTCGGAGTGCATATAATGTCATTATTAGCATTTATATGCAGCCGATCATATGAGGGACTATATGCCAGTACACGAAACTGCCTAATAGACACTCGAAGCGAATAGGTCGGCGTTGGCTCGGATCACTGTCTTTTGCCAATACACTTGTGATTTGGACCTAGTTTATCACTGCAACTATTATCTACACAATCTACAATATATTATGATATACGAAAAAAACACAAATGAGTAGAAGATATGAAACAGTTACAGAAGTATAAAAGACGTTTCCAAGTTGAAAAGCAATGCATATGGTGGCATGGGAGTTACGAGGATACGAAAAAAGAGAGTAAACAAAAAATTAGATTCTTAGTATTATATGTAGTAGTATCATAATAAATCTGTCTAGTACACTTGATATCTATGATCAAACCTAAATATCTAGATTAAGACACTGTGGAGAGTTGAATTTCGTTGAATTACATACCCTCGTCTCTTTGGTAAACGTTAATCTTTCCCTCGGTAGCTCGCTTAGAGATGGTGGTCCCCAGAACTAGACGAAGGAGCGAGAACAATGTCGAAATCCTTCATATGTTTCTCGGCCTCACGAAAAGTCGCAAGGAGTTCCGCGTGAAGATACTTAATCGTACTATCTTGGGAAGGTTCGAGCTCGATGATAGCAGGCTCGTCGCTTTCCTTCGCTCTATATGTCTTCGCGATTGCTCTACGTGATGCATTCAAAGCCCCTATGAGAAAAGAGAAGTAATTGGGAATGCATCCCTCGACAGAGCTATGAAATTCACTTGTAGTTGAAAGAAACTGAAAGCGATCTTGGTATAGCAGGTTTCCAGGAAAAAGTGCACGCTTATTCATCTTACGGATACTGGATGACATCTGATCAAGTTTGTCATCCTCTGACGGTGTCTTTTTCTCAAATGAAAACAACGCCCAGACTGCAATCCACCAAGCTGACTCAATATCATGGATATAATTATAGCAGATACCGGGGCGCATATCCCTTTGCGAGGCATTCCGCAACTTTTTTTTCATATATTCCCGCATATACTCAAGTGCACCACCTTCACCAATATCATCGCTCCTATGCAAGTAATGCCCGGCAGCTATCTCTGTAGCCATAAAATCAAGAGTACCCTGAAAGAATGACATCAGAAAAGCTAGTTGAGGGAGTATGTGATGAAACTTTTGCGTACCGTTCGCACATCATATCTAGCACCAGTACCGACCTTCTTCGCAAAGTCAAGGTCCCCGAGCATTCCTCTCTTCTCACCTGTCACAGGATCTACATATAGATAGATATTCCCTGTACTAATATCTCGATGCACCCACCCTGCTTTGTGGATGCGTAGGAGAGCTAGTTTATAAACTATCACTTTCAGGTATTCTGATATCAATAAAGATTCAAACACCCACTCTCAATCACATCGATCAGTACAAGCAGTATATCCTTACTGTTGGTCAGTTCATAAAACGGAATGGCGACCTCATTATACAAGATACGGTAGTGAGTCCGATGGGGATTACTTTCTTTCTGGTCATCCTCATAGAGTATAGGATATTTGAGAGTATCATCTACGCCTTCTTGAGCACCGTTATTGACTCTGACATTCTTACCAACATCTGCAACCTCAGTTGATTTATTATGAAGTATCACTCTTTCTGTGCGGTCCACAATATCATCCACCTTCACTTGTTCGCATGCTAAACAAGAAAGGAGATGACAGTCAACATACTTCCGATCATCAAGATCAGTAATATCATTCAATATCATGTCTCGAATATCAGGTTCAGGAGTCTGCCCATCTGACAACCAATAATCCTTGAGCACAACCATACCTGCCTTCTTCCCATTGATGATCTTATGAGCCTTGTACACACGTGTTCCTGATCCAATAACCCACTCTGCTCGCTGACGGGAAAGAGAGAGTGACTCATCTGTTGATACAAGAGTTCCAGATATATCAAACATGTAGTTACGTTCGCCTTCAACAAGATCGACAGAGATGGTCGGATCCCATCCAAGATCGAGCTTGGAAGCATATAATAAAGAGAGAAGTATTTTGATAACACTTCTGTGGTCCTTCATATGCGTTCATCAGTATCGATTTGTATCCAGATGAGCGGAGCTACGCACCTTATTGAGATCAAATTGACTACTACTAAGTATCGAGCTTCTTGAGAGGAAGCACACCTGAATAGTGGTATCAGTCATATGTACTCCGTATATGAATCTCCGGCAAGGATCATATGCCATTATATGGTGCATGCAGTTTATGACTTGTTCGATGTCCTATTCAGGATGTTATCACCTTGAAGTATCTCAAAAATAGGAATAACTCACATCATGAGTGCTATCCGTATAATCCTTGCTGAACGAGATAGGAATGGCAACATCATCCCAGCACCTTCTACTTTTATCCTTTTCTGTCGCATTTGATAAGAGCAGTGCGCCGTCTACTTGAAAATACTCGGATAAATCTATTCGATTCCCGTCTGTTTCCAACTCTAGAATGCTTGGAGATAATTCAGATGATATACCATCTGTTCCATTAGTCATTACATTCAGGACATCAGTCAATGGTCCCTTGAGAATTGCAGCGTTATTATTATTCCGCTTCTTAGTCATGTTGAGATCGATCCATCCATATCTTCCTTTCCGTAGCTCCTTAAACACAAATCTTTTCTTCAACCTATCACATATCCTCTCGATAACAATTTTTTGGTGGAGTGGTGGTAAAACATGGTCGAAGAAATATTGTTCGGATACCTGGATTACCGGTGACTCAATGAGGTCCATTATCGACTCGTTGCTACGAGGAATTTAAATAGTATCTTCTCCTTATTTGCCGTTGCTTTATATATATATATATATTGTCTCTGTAGGTACAGTAGGCCGTAGTAACTGACAATGGCAGAGTGTCTTAACGAGTACGCCAGAAGCGTGGGTCCAGGATCGAAGTAAATCCAATATAGAATAACTCAGGCAAGCTTATATCAGACAGATAGCTGGGACCGTACCTACTCTAGTTGGGCCAGAAATAATTTCGTGTTAGTGCGGGTTAGAGTAACAACTTCAGAGACGAGTTTGAGCACTTTCTTTGGACGCCAGCAGGATGAAAGGGATAGATTAGAGAATAGGAACTAGGACTCAATGATACAAATCGTATAAAAGAGGCAGTTCTAAGACTTAAAAGTGGTTTTGCGCGAGATGCGACTAGTCACATTTGGAAGTGAGTGTAATAAGTACGTAACAACTAACTTGAGCTGGCACGTAATAGTAGTACTACGAAGGAGGTTTTGGATGATAAAATAATTATGAGATGATCAAAGGTTGGTAAAACCGCTGGTATACTGAAGGACGTCAGGATCCATTCTTAGTAAGTACATACTTGGTAATTTTTTTCTCTTGAAGCAAGTAAATCCCTCGGACACACACTTTTATCGAAGATTAATGATTACAAAGACTGCTGATTAATAAATCTCCAGCCCTATTTGTATGAGTGTTGATCAAGGTGTCTTTGAGTATATTTCGAGGCATACAATGATACATGTCACAGTCAGTGATAGAGTTGATATAGACTGGATGTAAGACTCTTCTATCCAAAAGTAATTGGTCAGTTCGATATGATATTATCTATCACTTATTTTAAAACACGCTAATATTCATTGACGAATAATCCAACTGTAAATTTACAAGTATCTATTTTGTTCTCACAAGTTTTTGGATATGAGGGACATGGGTGACTCCTCATTGTAAACGAAAACAGAAAAGGAGCTGCCTTACTCACATATCGACTCTCCGAAGACCTATAATAGCTGGCCCAGAGTGCAGATACTTCCATAAACAGTACATATGTATAGCAAATTATAGAGAGACTGTGGAGAAGCACTCAGCGTAGACACATCAAGCCTAGCAGCTACCCAATAATAGCCGCTTGAAGCAAACAGGCCAGTTTTGACTCAGATTATAGTCGTTTGCAACATACTTGTTACTTAGACACAAAGCATTAACACATGTAATTCGATATACGGCAGAAATATACACGTAGAAATATATATAAGAGTCCGAGCTGATATAATATTATACGGAGATAAGCAGGTATAAGCCAGTCATAACATGAAGAAGCCAAGGATATGCAATAATGAGAATAAAACGAAAAATACAGTTTGGATATTTTGATATTTGGTGGGGTTTGACAATAGTGAGAGGTAAACTGCATTAGGATACATACTTTTGTCTCTTTGGCAAACATTAATTTTGCACATAGATAGCCCGCTTGGAGGCATCAGCTCTACCAGGCGAAGGAATGAGAACAGTATCGAAGTCTTCCATATTTATTTCGGTCTGGCGAAGAATAGAAAGGAGTTCCGTGTGAAGGTATACACCCTCAACATCATCATTTGGTTTGAACGTTATGACAATGGGCTTGTTAACCTCTTCTCTTTCATATGCGCTCACAATCTCCTCACGGGATGCTCCCAAACCGAGCACAAGATCGTTAAAATACTGTGGAATACATTCCAGCACATAGGCCTGGAATTCATCTTCAAACGAAAGAAACCTCAGGCGATCTTGATATATCAGATCTCCAGGGAACAGTCTTTCCTTATTTCTCCATCGAGTACTAGATGATTGCTGATCAAGTTTAACATCTTCTGACGGTGCCTTTTTCTCAAACGAAAACAATACCCAAGCTGTGATCCACCAAACTGATTCGATATCATGGATGTAATTATAACAGATCCCAGGGCCAGAAGCTAACCGTGGTTTGCCAGATACTTGCTCATTTTTTTCCGCAAGCAGCTTCGAAAGTCCACGAATTCCCCTTTTCCTCTCAATAAAGTTATAACCTCCAGCGGCTATCTCTGTGGCCATGAAATTAAGTGTACCCTATAAACATAGTATCAGATAATTTGGAGTTGGGTAGTAGGAAATGAAATTATTGCATACGGTTCGCACATCAAATCTTGCACCAGTACCGACCTTCTTCGCAAATTCAAGGTCCCCGAGCATCCCTCGCTTCTCACCCGTCACAGGATCTACATATAGATAGATATTCCCTGTACTAATATCTCGATGCACCCACCCTGCCGTGTGGATGCGTAGGAGACCTAGTTTACTAACGATCAATTTCAGGTATTCTGGTATCAGTAAAGATTCAAACACTCACTCTCAATCACGTCGATCAGTACAAGCAGTATATCCTTACTGTTGGTCAGTTCATAAAACGGAATGGCGACCTCATTATACAAGATACGGTAGTGAGTCCGATGGGGATTACTTTCTTTCTGGTCATCCTCATAGAGTATAGGATATTTGAGAGTATCATCTACGCCTTCTTGAGCACCGTTTTTGACTCTTACACTTTTACCATCATCTGCAACCTCTGTAGGAGTCGGGATTTTGAGTTTCTGTGAATGATCAGGTGATTTACTCCGAAGTATCACTCTTTCTGTGTGGTCCACAATACCATCCACCTTCACTTGTTCGTATGCCAAGCACGAAAGGACATGCTTGTCAACATAATTTCGGTCGTCAAGATCAGTAATATCATTCAATATCATGTCTCGAATATCAGGTTCAGGAATCCGCCCATCTGATAACCAATAATCCTTGAGTACGACCATACCTGCCTTCTTTCCATTGATGATCTTATGAGCCTTGTACACACGTGTTCCCGATCCAATAACCCTCTCTGCTCGCTGACAAGAAAGAGAGAATGAGTCATTTGTTGATACAAGAGTTCCGGATATATCAATCATGTAGTTACGCTCGTCGTCAACAAGATCGACAGAGATGGTCGGATCCCATCCAAGATCGGACTTGGAAGCATATAATGAAGAGAGAAGTATTTTGACAACACTCTGGTGGTCCTTCATATGCGTTCATCAGTATCGATTTGTATCCAGATGAGCGGAGCTACGCACCTTATTGAGATCAAATTGACTACTACTGAGTATCGAACTTCTTGAGAGGAAGCACACTCGAATAGTGGTATCAGTCATATGTAATCCGTATATGAATCTCCGGCAAGGATCATATGCCATCATATGGTGCATGCAGTTTATGACTTGTTCCATGTCCTATTCAGGATGTTATCACCTTGAATAATTTCAAAAATAGGAATAACTCACATCATGAGACCTATCCGTATTATCCTTGCTGAACGAGATAGGAATGGCAACATCATACCAGCTCCTTCTGCTTTTATTACTCTCCGTTACATCTGACAAGAGTAATGCGCCGTCTATTTGAAAATATTCGGATAAGTATAGACGATTCCCGTCTGTTTCCAGCTCCAGAATGCTTGTCGATAATTCAGATGATATATCATTTGGCCCATTGATCATCGCATTCAGGACATCAGTCAGTGGTCCCTTGAGGATTGCAGTTTTATTTTTACTCCGCTTCTTGGTCTTGTTGAGATCGATCCATCCATATCTTCCTTTCCGTAGCTCCTTGTAGACGAATCTTCTCTTCAACCTATCACATATCCTCTCAATATCAATCACTTTCTGGATTGGTGGTAGAACATTGGCGAAGAAGCATTGATCGGATACCTGGCTTGCCGATACTTCAGAGATATCCATTATCAATCTCTGCTCGTGACTCGTAGTATCCGACAATTATGAGTCAATATACGTAGATGATTCTAGTCGTGTCTTCTTCGCTTTCTCTGCAATTTGACCTGTTTCACCGTGAAGTGTATAGGTATCTGTTATGCGTATATGACTGTATATGAAAGGTTCAGTATCCTAGTCAATACTCCTACTTTCAGATGCAAGCTCTAGCAAAAGGTGATTGTCGTTTCAGCTTTCAGTAGTCAAAGGTGGTTTCTAGTCACGTCAGAAACACGTGTAATAAGCACGTAAAATGGACATAAGCGGATTAGCAATGAGTAAGTATCATGAGGAAGAGAATGGGGAGTAGATAATGAAGTGATATCTAATCAAAGAACTGTTTGTAGTTAATACAGAACAGAACGATGGGTTCAAACAATTAACAAAAAATTGACATTGAGATAAGCGAAAGACCATTTGAGCTACATATAAGTCACGGCCATTCATTATAAATCAATAAAGATGTTGCCTTTTGCTACCGATGTAGCCTTATTTGATACTTTCATTTGTCTCTCCAAATTTAATCATATGAATACTATATAACTAGCCTACGAACCCTCCCTATATGTAATCAAGCGATTCGCGCATTTATTGCGAGGTCACTTGGAAGTCAGTAAAATAGGGTGTAGTGAAGCCATTGATGGAGGCTTTGAAAGAGTGTTCGAGTATTTACGATCTGAGGAGGTCGGAGCACCAGGGAATGGAATCTATTTAATCCTTCTACGGATGCTGGACGACATTTTTGAAAGTACATCATCCCCAAATAAAAGCAAAGCATAGGCTGTAGTCCACCAAATCGACTCAGTATCGTGCATGTAGTTATAGCAGATACCGGGGCTCTCATGCGTCTGTGGATCTTCAGATAGTTCCTCTTTCATCATTTGAAGCTTCCCCGCTAATGCATCATCTTATGCACCTTTTTCGCACTAGCAAACAAATAATCCCCGGTGGCTATCTCAATATCTACGGACTTGTCGATAGAAGATTGGCTCTATCATTCTTTAAACGGTTACTTGGTGTATAGTAAGTCGAAACAAGAGTGTAAATAGAGTAAAAAAAAACTGGATCGACTGCAACTAAGAATGCTATACTATACAGAGATTGGTAGGGAAAGCAAGTCTAAACGAAATACAGAAAAATGTAAGCAAAACATGATAAAAACCTGGTTATTCTAGGTGTATGTACATCCACGAGGATCGTGCTCTATATCTTGTCGATGCCTACATTAACAACACCTATTGAACTGGGGTCAGACAATGGAAAGAGGCAAATTATGTTAAGACACATACTTTCGTCTCTTTGGCAAACGTTCACTCTTCCCCTCGGTTGCTCGTTTAGAGGCAGTTGTTCCGAATCCAAAAGAGCGAACAAGAACGATTTCAAAATCTTCCATTAGCGTAATTCGAAGAGTAGATATGAATGCTCTATGAAGATTCGTATCACCATCGTCCTTACTTGAATCGAACTTGATAACTTCGGGTCGGTCAATTTCCTTCTTTTCATATGTTTTCACGATTACTTTTCGTAGTATTCGCACAGCATTTGCGAGATCTTCGAAGTACCGAGGAATGCACCATTCAATAGCATCTTTGAAATGTTTCTCATGCTGAATGAAATTCTGGCGCTCTGAAGATGTCAAGATTCCAGGGAACAGAGTTCGCTTATTATCCCTACGAGTGTCGACAATAGTACATCAAGCACATCATTTCCAGATCGTGCCTTTTTCTCAAATGGGAACAACGCCCAAACTGCAATCCACCAGACTGACTCAATATCGTGAATGAAGTTATAACAGATGCCAGAGCCCTTATTCGCTCGTGAGCTCTCAGACACCTGTTCTTCTCTAAACGCCAGTAGCATTGCAACAGGATTGATTTCGCCTTCGTCGTCGTCATAGGCAAACAGATAGTTCCCGGAGGCTATCTCGGTAGCCATGAAATCGAGGGTACCCTGAATACAATAGCATCAGAAATAATGGATACTGTTATTAGGTAATGAAAACATTGCATACTGTTCGCACATCATATCTAGCACTAATCCCAACCTTGTTCGCAAATTCAAGATCTCCAAGTATTCCTCGCTTCTCACTCGTCACAGGATCTACATATAAATAGATATTCCCTGTACTAATATCTCGATGCACCCACCCTGCCTTGTGGATGCGTAGGAGACCTAGTTTATTAACGATCAATCTCAGGTACTCTAGTATCAATAAAGATTCAAACACTCACTCTCAATCACGTCGATCAGTACAAGCAGTATATCCTTACTGTTGGTCAGTTCATAAAACGGAATGGCGACCTCATTATACAAGATACGGTAGTGAGTCCGATGGGGATTACTTTATTTTTGGTCATCCTCATGGACCATTGAATTTTTGAAGGTATTATTTATGTCCTCTTGAGCACCGTTATTGACTCTGACACTCTTACCATCATCTGTAACCTCTGTAGGAGTTGAAAATTTGGATCTCTGTGAGTAGTCAGTTGATTCACTCCGAAGTATCACTCTTTCTGTGTGGTCCACAACATCATCCACCCTTCACTTGTTCGTATGCTAAACAAGAAAGGAGATGACAGTCAACATACTTCCGATCATCAAGATCAGTAATATCATTCAATATCATGTCTCGGATATCAGGTTCGGGAGTCTGCCCATCTGATAACCAATAATCCTTGAGCACAACCATACCTGCCTTCTTTCCATTGACTATCTTATGAGCCTTGTACACACGTGTTCCCGATCCAACAACCCACTCTGCTCGCTGACGAGAAAGAGAGAGTGACTCATTTGTTGATACAAGAGTTCCGGATATATCAATCATGTAATTACGCTCGCCTTCAACAAGATCGACAGAGATGGTCGGATCCCATCCAAGGTCGGACTTGGAAGCATACAATAAAGAGAGAAGTATTTTGACAACACTTCGATGGTCCTTCATATGCGTTCATCAGTATCGATTTGTATACGGATGAGCGGAGCTACGCACCTTATTGAGATCAAATTGACTACTACTAAGTATCGAACTCCTTGAGAGGAAGCACACTTGAATAGTGGTATCAGTCATATGTAATCCGTATATGAATCTCCGGCAAGGATCATATGCCATTATATGTTGCATGCAGTTTATGATTTGTTCCACGTCCTATTCAGGATGTTATCACCTTGAAGTATTTCAAAAACTGGAATGACTCACATCATGAGACCTATCCGTATATTCCTTGCTGAACGAGATAGGAATGGCGACATCATACCAGTACCTTCTACGTTTATTACTCTCCGTCGCATCTGACAAGAGTAACGCGCCGTCGATTTGGAAATATTCGGATAAATTTATTCGATTCCCATCTGTTTCCAACTCCAGAATGCTTGAAGATATTTCAGATGATATATCATCTGGTCCATCAATCATTGCATTCAGGACACCAGTCATTGGTCCCTTGAGAATTGCAGCGTTATTTTGGCTCCGCTTCTTGGTCTTTTGAGGTCGATCCATCCATACCTTCCTTTCCGTAGCTCCTTGTAGACGAATCTTCTCTTCAACCTATCACATATCCTCTCAATATCAATCACTTGCTGAATCGGTGGTATAACATGGTTGAAGAAGCATTGATCGGATACCTGGTTTACCGATAATCCAGAGTTATCCATTATCGCTCTTTTCTTTGAGTCGTAGAGTCTGACAATTTTGAACCAATCTACGTAGATTATTTTAGTCGTGTCTTCTTCGCTTTCTCTGAAATTTGACCTTTGTCTCCGTGGAGTTTACAGGTATCTGCTATGCGTATATGGATGTGGATGAAAGGTCCAGTATCCTAGTCAAGACTCCTACTATCGGATGCAAGTTCGAGCAGGAGGTGATCGTAGTTTCAACTTTCAAAAGTCAAAGGTGGTTTCGAGTAAAACACGACTATTCACGCTCGAAGTGCATGTAATAAGCACGTAAAACGGAAATAAGCGAATTGACAATGAGTAAGTATCATGAAGAGGAGAATGGGGAGTAGATACTGAAGTGATATCTGATCAAAGAACTGTTTGTAGTTAATACAGAGCAGAACGATGGGTTCAAATAATCAACAAAAAATTGACATTGAGATAAGCGAAAGACGATTTGAGCTACATATAAGTCACGGTCATTTTCATTATAGATTATTAAAGATGTTGCCTATTGCTACCGATGTGACCTTATTTGATACTTTCATTTGTCTCTCCAATTTTTATCATATGGTTATCATATAACTAGCCTCCGAACCTTTCCTATATGTACTCAAGCGACTCGCGCATTAAACGCAAAGTCACTTTGAAGTCAGGAGTCAGTAAAATAGGGTAGAGGGCAGCCATTGACGGAGGCTTTGAAAGAGTGTTCAAATGAAAGAAACTGTTAACGTTCTGTAGAGGTCTGAGTCCGGGGAGTGGAACTTGCTTACCCCTTCTACGGACGCTGAAAGACATTCTTGAACGTACATCATCTCCTAGTAAAGATTTATTCTCAAATGAAAGCAAAGCACAGGCTATAGCTCACCAAACTGACTCAGTATCTTGAATGTGATTATAGCGAATTCCGGGGCTCTCATGCGTCTGTAGATCTTCTAATAGTTCCTCATTCATTAATTGAAGCTTCCGAGCTAATGCATCATCTTATATACCTTTTTTGCACTAGACAGCCGATATATCAATACTGTTGGTCAGTTCATGTAACGGCGTAGAAATCTCATTATATAAGACACGACAGTACGAGTACTGCTTATTTGACCACAATTATCTGTTTTTCCACTCCTTTCAACAGACACAAGCTCTGCGCGAGTCGGAGAATTGACTTCCCGTGAGTTATTTCGAGAACGAGCAATGGACTTCCGGATCTTACATGTATCATCTTAAGGTGGTTTCGAATCAAACACGACTGAACACATTAGAGACGTATAAATATGTATATGTGATAAACACATGAGATCTTCTTTGAGAGTAAAAGTGAGGTTAATGATGAGTAAGCTCACACTTAAGAGGAGATAAAAAGTTACTTTTACCTGTTGTAGAACGGAGTGACTGGGAATAAAGCATACTATTAGATTCAGATAAAG